>VDFB02076118.1:0-45278 GCA_007258455.2 Sequoia sempervirens
GTGTTTTGACATTCATTGATGATTTCTCTAGGTACACCATTGTGTACTTTCTCAAACAAAAGTTTGAAGTCTTTGATTCATTCTTGGAGTATAAGGCTTTTGTAGAGAAACAAATTGGAAAATCTATCAAATTTCTACGTAAAAATAATGGGGGGAATATGTGAACCACAGGTTTGTGCAATATTGTGCTTCAGAGGGCATTGATTTGTAGCATATAGTTTCCTACAATCCTCAATAGAATGGAGTTGCAGAACAAAAGAATCAATCCTTGAAAGAGATGGCTAATTGTATGATTCACTCCAAGTCTTTGGAACCACCTTTCTGGGAAAAAATCATTAACTGTGTGTGTTATATCTAGGACCGCATTCCCCACAAAGATGTGAAGGGGGTAACTCCTTTTCAAGCTTGGACCAGTCAAAAACCATCAGTTAAGCACTTTAAAGTGGTTGGCTCTAATGCATGGGCTCACATTCTAGCAAAGAAACACAAGGCTATGGATTCGTAGAGCAAGCCTTGCATATTTGTTGGTTACCCAGATGATGTCAAAGGCTATAGGCTTCTTCATCCTACCACACATGAGTTGTTCATTGAGAGGAGTGTTCAATTTGAGGAGAGTACTTCTAGTCCTTCTCTTGACACTTCTCCTACCACCATCAACTTGGAGTCATTGTATCATGATGATAGTTCTTCATAGGTTCATAATACTTCAGATCATGATGAGGAGTCTTCTTCCTCCACTTTAGATGATGATAGTGATCATGAGGATGCACATAGTTCATCTTCAGAGGATGATGATTCTCCTCTAGATTCTCCTCCTTCTCCAGCCATAGGGCCTCTTTGGGATCATCTGACTTTGTAGCCAATAGGTGATTGGGTAGGGGATCTGTTAGATCATAGAAGAACAAGATCATAGTTTTAGGATGTTCCACATGCCTTCCTTGCTTCAACTTCTGATCCACAAACTTTTCAGGAAGCTTCTAGTGTGCCTGAGTGGGATGCAACCATGTAGGAAGACTTTAGTTCCTTGGAGAGGAACCACACCTGGGATCTTACCCCACTTCCTAAGGGAAGAAAACTTGTTCGATGCAAGTGGTTCTATAAAAAAAAATATGCAGTAGATGGGTCGGTTGACAAGCATAAGGCTTGCTTGGTTGCCAAAGGATTCTCCCAAGTTCTAGGGATTGACTACTCTGAGACTTTTGCACTAGTCACCGAAATGAATTCCATCTGACTTGTTCTTGCCATACCTACAACACATAGATGGGATGTTCATCAGATGGATGTCAAGAGTGTTTTTCTTCATGATGATCTTCAGGAGGAGATATACATGGAGAAACCATAGGGGTTCGTTCATGATTCTTCACTTGTGTGTCATTTTCAAAAGGCTCTCTATGGCCTCAAACAGGCCCCTCAGGCTTGGTACGCCAAGATGGATTCCTTCCTTCTGACAATGGGATTCACTTGATGCCATTATGATCCTAATGTCTACATATTGCAGCAGGATGATACTCACACCTTCGTGGTTCTCTAAGTCAGGGACTTGTTGATCATAGGGAGTCACTCATCTACCATTTGGGTAGTGAAAACTTCCCTTCATGATCAGTTTTTGATGTCAGACTTGGGCTTGTTGCACTACTTCTTAGGGATTGAGATCACTTAGTCTTCCTCAAGTATCACTCTTGCACATTCTAAGTATGCACTTGACATGCTCCAGAGGTTTCACATGGTTGATTGTAACCCTGCTCCAACTCCATTTTTGTCAAGGGTCAAACTTGAGGCTAAGTGTTCTTCACCCTTGGTTGATGGCACTTTGTATTGACAAATTATTGGTAGTCTCATCTATCTAACTCATATGAGGCCTGCCATTTCTTATGTAGTAGGCATGGTCTCTCTATTCATGTAAGAGCCACATGAGTTGCATTAGAAAGAAGCTAAGCGGATTCTTCACTACATCAAGGGTATTCACAATTATGGGATTCATTATGTAGCAGGCATGGATTTTCCTTGGTGGGGCACACAAATTCAGATTGGGCAGGCAATTCTTAGGATTGCAAATCTACTTCAGGGTATTGCTTCTCCCTTGGTTCCATTCCAATTTGTTGGTCAAATAAGAAGTAGTTTGTTATTGCTCTTTCATCTATAGAGGCTGAGAATCGAGGAGTAGTTAATGCTACTACTGAGGCCATTTGGCTTCAAAACATTCTCACTGAGTTTGGCATTCCCTTCTAGAAGCCCACAGTCATCCATTGTGATAAATAGAGTGTGATTCATATCTCTCACAATCTAGTCCATCATTAGTAGACCAAGCACATCGAGATCCACATGCACTACATCCAGGAGCTAATTCATAGTGAGATCATTGATCTCAAGTACTATCTAACATCATATCAAATTGCAGACATCTTCACCAAACTCTTCACTAAGAACAAGTTCCTTCCTTTGCACACTTTTCTTGGGGTGCAATTAGTGTCATCCATGGGGGGGATACTTAGTCCTTTTCTTCTTTTCGTCTCTCTTTTGGGGAGGAGTTTTGTCCCACTGGGTTTTCTCCTTTTCTCTGGTGGTGAGAGATTTTTTTGCATTGCATTTGTACATGGGTACCTAACATGGCCTAGTTATCGGGACCCATCATCTTTTACATCCTCCTAAGTTGTACTTAAGGGGGGGTGTTGGTGTAGGTTTTTATTTTCTTAGTGGGTTAATTTATTTTCCCTTAGTCCTAGGGATTTCCTACACTTAATTAAGCTTGCTTAGGATAACAAAGTGAGTTTATTATTTAATAACTAGGAGATAAGTGATGAGTTGTTCCCTTCCTTAAAGGTTGGAACTGCTTTCCACTTTTGGTGGGCATCTCCACTTTTGGTGGTCCATCTCCACTTTTTGTGGTTGATTCCTATTGATTGGATTTGCCACCTACCTCCTCTCCTAAGTTCTATATAAACTCACTACCTACCTTGTATTTGCATCCATTCTTGCAATACTCTTGCACCCATTCATGCATATTTGCATTGTATCTATCAACTTGGAGCTCTTAATGCAATTTTGTCATATTGAAATTGCATAATCTCTCAGAGTCTTGGTGTGCATTCTTTATGCTTTTCCAGTTTATGCAGTTTTGATTTTCTCTTATAAAGTTCTTGGGTTATTCAATCTATTTCAGATTTCTAACAAATATTAGTCTTGATGTGTCTATATTGAATTTGTACCTTGAGACTAATATCTCTCAACATCTTTTACATAAATGTATTTAGAATATTGATGCTAGTTTATAATATACGTATTATCATATATTACTTATTGAGTTGCTTGATTATCTCTTCCTAATTGATTGCCACTTAAACTACATTATATGTTTCAAACAACAAATATTTTAATTTAAGGGAAGTTGTTAGAGAAAATGAGTTACACTTCAACACTCTCTTCTCCCCTCAACCCAAGTAAGATTTAATCATATCAAAATTATAATTTAACATCATCTATACTATTATCACTAATGTAGATGTCTTAAATATATCTATTGGTTATATAGAATAGACAAGTATCATGAGACTAATACCTCTCAACGTCTTTTAGATTAATTATTACATTAAATCTTTTTTTTGGAAGTTGCAAGACCATGCCTCTTTAAAGCCCTAGGATGATAAGTCAATAGGTCTATCTTTCTTTTGCCGCCTAATTCTCTTGTTGATTATTGTGGCTGCAATAAATATGGTGTCAAGATGTGTGTTTAGGTATTCTAAAAGTAGAAGGATGGGGAAGAAGAAATTTAGAGTGGAGGTGAAGAAGGAGATGATGGGCATTTTGAATGCAAGCGAACTTAGTGTGACTTGGATGATGTTCTTTTTATGCTAGATGGTACATGCGCTAGTGAATCTAGAACTCATAATTTGTATTTAGAGAGGATTGTGTAATGATTCAATAGACCATGATTAAAATGATGCTAGATTGAGACAATCTATTGATTAGCATAATATTTATAATTCATCTAAGTAAAATTAAAACTAAAATTGACATACAAAAATAAAATTAATCTTCAAATAACAACAAAACAAACAATATAATAAAATAAAATAATTCTTAAATAAAAATAAACATATATAATAAATATAATAAACAAATTGTATTCCTTTCAACATTTTTTAATATCTGTACTAATATATAATCTTTTCATAATATTAATACATTACTAACCAAATAAAATAATATATTTTATTTTATCAAACATAAAATCCAAATATTAAAAAAATACCATAACAATAATCCATATCTATACTAATAAACATGTTGAAAATATCTATGCTAAAATATAATATTTTTATAAAAACAATGCATTACCAAACAAACAAAACAATATACTTTGTTCTATTAGGAATACATATTGAATATTGCCATGACAATGATGTCCACCTAGAAATCACATTTTTCAACAAACTCAAATGTCTCTTTCAAAGTTCTCACGTTTATTTTACGATTCAATGCTTTAGAAGGTGGGATATGATGGATCTTTCATAAATTAAACGCTTTCATTAAAGTGAAAAATAAGTGAAAAGGGCAGGCACCAATAATCTTTCCCAAAGTTCCACATGAAAGAGAATATAGAAATATTTAAAAAATGTGTGGTGTGATGTAGCTTTTGATTGGTCAATTTATTACGCATAAAGTATATTGTGTTTATGTGTATAAAAATTAAAATACAATTATATTGTTTACAAATATTTTCTTAGTACATAATGTTGATAAAATAAAATAAAATTTAAATAAAAAATATTATTTTTATTTATGTATATAAAATTATTTAAAAGTAAAATTTCTATTTTTTTTTGGGTATTTTTAGGTAGATGCATTTTAGCTGTTTATATTAGTTGCATTCATATGTATTTATTATTTTTTACTTATAGAAGTGAAAAGTGTTTTATTTTTGTATTTTCTTTCTTATTTTATACTATTTTATGTGGGTGTCTTAAGTACATTGCTTTAGCACCTACTTTTAATCAATTTGGCACTCATACTATTTATAAACTTAGATTTGTGCTAAAAATATCATTTTACCTCTACTCAAAATATTTGTAATTCAAAGGCTAGTGTTTCCTTTACTAAGTTCAAGACCACACTTGTGAACTTGACCTAGATTAGAATAGCATATGTAGCCTTGCACCACTTTGTGTAATTTTAAAACTAGTTGTGCCCTAGGGCAATTGAGTCCCAACTAACTAGTATATTTTGATTTATGCCAAAAAAGTTCAAATTAACCTCCTAGGACATGTAGGTAAGTGTACGAAAATGGGGGCCAAAGGGAGTCTTAAATGACAACTTTTCTTAAAATCAATGAAACTTGAACTCAAATGAGAAATTTAAGATTCCCACACTCAAAATTTGAAGATGTGACAAGAATAAGGATATTAATGTTTGTAATCTAATTTTTGTACTATCTTCTTTTTAAATGATGAAGATTAAGAAGGTCAAAATTTGAGAGCACACAAAATGGTCTTGTTTTTGTCAATAAAGTATAACATAGTATCGATCATGCTCTCTCTCACACCCTATTTTTTGAGCTACATGAACTATTTCAAAAACCCCTTTAGTAAAAAGTTAGTTAAGATCATGTAGCAATTGAGATGTTTATTTAATAAGTTTTTAATTAGTTTTTTTTTTTTTTTTAAATAATTATTGAAGTAGACACATCTTGAAAATAAAAATTAAGCATGTTTCCCCTAATTTTAAAGAAAATAGTATTAAAGTAATTGTTAATTGTTAATGTATATAGAATGAAGCATAGAATTTGAAAAAGCATTACCTAGATTTAGATAAACAAATAAAAAATTATGAAGAAAGCACAATACATATGTTTTTGCAAAAAAAATAAGACATTAGTAAAAATCATTAAAGATCAAAATATTAATAGAATAATATAGAACTTGACATTGTGGCAGTGTTTCCATGGAATATTGTCCAAAAATATGCAAGCTTGATGGAGATAACACTCAACATTTGTATGTTTTTTGTAAAATATAAATTTGGATATTCAATATGCAAGGTAAACCCTCAAGCTTGGAAAATTAACTTATTTGAAGCATAAATAGAGAAATTTCATTGGTTTGAATTGTAACATGTTCACATTATGGTTGTCACATTCTATTAAAATTTTGATTGAACTTATAATGCATAAAATTTTATGTTCAATTGTGATTTTAGAAGCATGATTGCGTCACTATTCAAAATAAAATTTTGGCCACTTTTTGGTCCCCATATATATGCACATATCAATGTATAAAAGGACATCACCCTTTGAAAATTTTAATCATCCAAATTGAGAGATCAATAATCAAGTCACTATTACATAAAGAAGATCCAATAAAAGATCACATCTTTGTCAAAGCTTTGTTCCACATTAATAATTGTAATTGCATTAGCTCTTGCATTAGTTGGTATCAAAAGCCTAGTTCTTGCACTAGGTTCCTTTGACAAACATTACATTTTTTTCAAGTTTTATGCTCTTGTCATAATTGTTAAATATTTTTCATTTATAATATACACAATTGGTGTATCATCCAGATCTCCATAAAGTTGTTGAATTGATTAATGGAGATTAACTAAGGCACAAGGTGGAAAGTTTGTCAAATTTCTAGTCTTAACATAACAAGGCCCAATTATATTTTTTAGCACCAGCAAGTTTTCATTTATGAGTATGAGAACAAGAAAAAATTTACTATATATACCAAAGTTATAAGGTCCAATTTTTAGGGATATACAATATTTTAAGGGCCATATGATGCAATCGAATTTGTGAGTCATACCAAACTGGCAAAAATTTGTAGCCAACAACAATTTAAATTGACAATTTCATTTGTCATTTAAAATTTAATTTAAAGTCTAGTAAAATAATGATGCTCATTCACTCAATTTCAATCCATCAAAGATTATATACATGCAACTTCTAATTTCATTCAATTTAATTGACAATCAAAATTACAAATCCAACTCAAAGATTTTATTGATTTCAATGTTCTCACTCACATACAAATACATTTTATAAATTGTCAATTCAATTTGAATTCACTATTTAAATTCATCTGTATTCTTCTCTACACTTTCACTAGACTTACACATTTTACTTTCCTACATATATTTCATTTAATCCATTTTCTTATTCCTATTGTGTAGCCTGTATTACGTTCTTTCCATATATTCTTGTCTTTTCTTCTTCTCTATTCACGATCAATCCCCCTTTTCTTGCTTTGTATAAACTATATATTTTTTCCTCTCTATGAGGTGTAGCCTATCCATTCCTTCCACACATTTTATTTTGTTGTATTTTAATCTCAAACTACCTAATACATGGTGCAACCTCTCTTCTTTTCTCTATATTTTTTTATGTATTAACCTTGCCGCTCCCTACACTTTGTTTTGTAAACTTAACTCAATCTCCTCTTATTCACTATGCTGCACAACTTCCTCATTTCATTTCTATTTCCCCTGACTACGTGACATTTTAATCTCCCTCAAATATGCATTTTTTTCATTTTGTTTTCACTTAAAATTATCTTCTAATTTGCAAGGTGCGACTCCACCTATTCCCCTCTGTGGACTTTAATATGTGTTCACATCTCTTACTTTTAGTGTCATTTTCTCCACCTCCTATTTGATAAAAAGGAGGGGTAATTTTTTTATTAAAACAAGAAGTACAAAGCAAGGGCATTACATAGCCCTATCAAGCTCCATCAAGTGATCCAACTATTGAGACAGATCCGGGGATAACTAACCCCGATCCACCAAATTCCAATCATGAATATGATCAGAAGCCCATTTAGCCAAACAATTAGTAACACCATTCCATTCTCTAGGACTATGAGTGAAAGTAACAAACTCCAAAGAAGCACAAAGGTTGAGAATTTGATCAACAATCAAAGCCAAATGCTAACTAACATCATCTAAATGTCGCCTATTCAACAAGTTCACCACAACCTAGGAATCAGACTCACATATGATCCTCTGCCACCCCAATTGACTTCCACGCTCCACAACCGATAAAATGGCCCGAGCATTCATTAAATTGTTAGTATGAAAACCTTTATAAATAGAGAAGATAAATTGAACATATCTAGAGCTATCCCGACCAACACCACCAATTCTAGCATGACCAGGGTTTCCTCGAGAAGAGCCATCCGTGTTGAGGAGGAAGATGAAGACGATTACAACAACCAATATCAGAAGAATCCACTGATTATGTCAGATCACACTTAGCCACAACAGTTTCTCCTAAAGAATGCAAAATTTTCCACCACAAGCGAGGGGCTACCAACATCACATCCTAAAAAATTTGACGATTCCTCTCCAACCAAAGGTTTTAGATAATAAATGATGGGCCAATGGCCCAAGCAGCTTGAAGAAAGGAAGTAGAAATAGGGGCCCTGCCCCACCGGTCCACAAACTCAACCAATGAGGAAATATGCCAATAGGGCATATTCCACACTCTCCACCAAAAATGCCAAATCTCCCTAGCATAGGAACATTGGAAGAAGAGATGAGAGATGCTCTCCTCACAGTTACAACACAAAACACACATTGAAGGGGCCTTAAAAACCACGCTTGCATAAATTATCCCAAGTAAGACACCGGTTTTGAACTACTAACCACATGAAGAAATTGCACTTCCTATTTTAATTTTTCATTCATTTTTTTAAATTTTTTCTTTCACATGGCATCCCTCCCTCCTCTTTGTCTTTCTCTTTGAAAATGTTCCACTCACCCTCAAATTGTGACTCTTCCTCTCTCTTCCTTGGGTACTAAACATTTAATTTTAATTTTTTTCTCTAAAAATTTCCTCTCTCCCTCTGCCCATGACTCCTCTTCATGCTTCCAATTTTCATCAAAATTTTGTTTAGTGTCCTTTCTCTCCCCTTTCTAGCTGCATATGCCATTTTCATTCTTTTAAAATCTTCCATTTTGCTACGACCTTTCATATTCTCTAATTTTACACTGGCTTTTCCCTTTCTCATTATTTTGTCTTTGAAAATTAAATATTTATTTCTTATTACCTTTTGCTAATAACCAACAACTATTTCCATCTTAAAATCAATTTGGTAATTAGACAATTCGAAGAAAGTGTTTTAAAAGCTGAATAGATAGAAATTTCATTTCATTGTCATATTCATCAACAAATTTCAAAACTTCAAAAAGCATAATGATATATGAAACGTCATTCAACCTCTACCATGTTTGACCACCCAAAATAAACTGCAACAATGAACAAAAACCAAAATCAAAACAAACAAAATAAAGGGTAAGATGTTTGTGAGCTTGGGCTCACAAAATGGATATGAGAAGTAGAATTAATCTTCCAAGTTGCAAAAACGTTGCAACACACACCCATGTTGTGATTGGTTCCCTTCATAAGGTCTTTTCTCACCTTTTCCAACACTTAGCCAGAACATTCACCATCTTCCTCCAACAACTCTTCTTTGCAGTCCTCTTTCTCAACGTAGAATCTTCTCCACCATAAATGAACCTTCTCCACCAATTGCAACTCTCACTCTTATTTAATCTTGTGGGATCCAACTGACCATTTTTCAACAACCTCCACCAATATGCATCTACACTATCCTCTTGAACATCATACACATATTTCCTTGCATATAAATCAGCACTAGCAAGCTCATGAAAATAAAATACTTCTATCCTCACTTCCTCTTCATACTCTTTCATCTCTGCCACTATATTTTCATCTATTTCTTCTACTACTTTCACCTCATCACACTCTTTTATTTCATTTTCTCATATTTTTTATTGACATAAAAATCTTCATAATAGAATTTAGAAAATTCAAATGTTACATCTTCTTGTAACGCCCCATCAAGGAACCCAAAGACATTGTCAAATTATCCTCCACAAGACATGCCTTCTCCATGGCTACCTCCATAGTCTTCGGCTCAAAGACTCGGGCTCCTTTGCTGATACGGGCATTCAAGCCCTTGATGAAGTGTTGTACCAACATAGCCTCATTGTCCACAATTCTAGTATAATGGTTGAGCTCGTAGAACCTACACCTCAACTATCATGGCCATCTGACACAAATCATGGAACTCATCTGCATGACACTATCTCCAATGCTCTGATAGGAAACACATTCTAAATCTCTCCAAAAACATGTCCCACAAAATTGAGCCAATCTCCAGATGAAGTTTTCGCTCCTCCAATCGCCACCATGTAGAGGCGAAGCCTCTAAGATGCATAATGACATATCTAGCTCTAGTGTTGCTACCATATGAATGCATAGCAAAACACCATCCCAAATCTAACAGCCAAGTTTCTGCCTCCAAACCACCACCAGTACCATCGAATGTGGGAGGATGTGCCCTCAATAAATCTCTCATATACCTTGTGACAATGACATCCTGCTCCATAGTCTTAACAACCCTCCTAGGTAATCTGTCTCTCTCTCTATCCTCTTCCTATCTAGCCTCCTATCTAGGACCAAGTTGAGCAAGAACCTCCTCCAATAGAGGACGAAATTGTGCTCCCTCTAGCTCTAGTTGTGTAGGATTCATATCCCTACTCGCTTGATCGAATTGAGGACCCTGCTGTTCTGCATGATCACTCCCATGTGAACTCTGAGAGGGAGTGTCTTGGCGATTAGCCCCACGACCACCACAAACATAATTAGATGATAAAAAATGTATCTAATGTATCATCAACACAATATAAAACCAACATAATATGAGTGTCGTAACTAAAATAAAGTAGCATAATATCAAAAACAACTAAAACAACTATCAACCAAACATAAACAAACTGAAACAAAGTGCAAAAATTGGAGGGACACTGCACCTATTCCCTTGTTGCTTCAACATCTTCTTCCATGCTATTTGCTATAACTTTTTGATCTTCATGCTCAACTACGATCTTGTTATTTCCTTCTTCTACCTTCTCATCTCCCAAAGGATACTCAACTATTTTTGCATCCTTTTTCTCATCCCCTACCTCTGTTGCAACCATGTATGTTATGCCTTTAACAAGACATACTTCTATTGTAACTTTTCTCTTGCCTACAAATAATGCATTACAAAAAGAATTATAAAAATCACGCGTCCCCAATGGCCTTTCTTCATCATCTTCTCTTTGTGCAATCAATTTCTTCTTCTCCATCAACCTTCCAGTTTCAACTATCAACAAATCATTGATTCTCCTCATTTCTTCTTCCCACAAGGTTCCATCATTGTCTTCGTCAATCTCCTCATCAAGTTTGAAACCATTACTATATCCATGATTTTAGTTTGTAAACATCCTTCATCCACTTCACATAACTCACTCTATTCATAGGATATCACTACAACTTGTGCCTCCTTATCTTCTACACCTGTGTGGGCTACCCCACATATTTGTCTTTATATTCAACCCCTACGAAAGGGCTACAAAAATCTTTTCCTCTATTCTTATTTTCACTATATTATTTCAACCTGGGAACATTCTTATTCTCAATTATCTCTACCTCATGTGAGATATCTACTTCCTCACACTCACTCCAATCTTCATCTCCTTCCTCAGAATAGAATTATATCCTCTCCACATGCCATTCAACTTCACACCTTTCAACCTCTATCAAACCACTTGCACATGATTCTTTCTCATGCTTCCTAGCATCTATTTTAGCTCCCATATTTTGTCCATCCTCAACGACATCTGAAATTTCTTGGATTCTTGCTACCTCTCCATAATTTTTTTTTTTTGTAAACCTTCTTCCCCATTGTTTTATGCATGAAAAATTCACTAGCATCTTCATGACCATCCTTATATTCTTCCTAGAAAAAATCTTCTTACTCTCTCAATTTGGAACTTCTACAACCTACAAAAAACATGTTAGAGCCAACATCCTCTCCATTCATAGGTACTCCCTAACTTTAACTCACTTTGAATTGGACATAGTATCTATAAAATAACTAAACCATACTTTGATTCACCTATGTCACTATGAAATCGATCTTTGAGAGTGTAAACCTATACTTTATGCAATCAAATTTGTACATTTTCAATGTGGGAAAAAATGGTCTAGGGTCTAAATCACACTTCCAACATCACGAGGGAAAGGACTAAAATTGATCTCAAACACCCACTTTGCTACTAACCTCAATGATAGAGCCAAAATGGTGGATCAGGGTTTTAGTCCTTTGAGGTGTGGGTGGATGATTTGATTAATTTAATATTAATTGATTTAATTTGAAAATGTGAGGATGTACCTAAGTTAACTATGAAAGTGCAACAAATTTAGATGATTTCTAGAAAATACAAAATTGAAAACCAAAAATAGAGTTCAAAAGAGTAGAGTGTAGACACATAAGAACTTGGTATATAAATCTGAGCTCTTGAAATGATTGGACAGGGGCACAAGACACCCTAGACCTAAAAGTGTAGATACTCAAAATTAAAATTGAGATCTCAGTTGGTCTTTGTCAATAGGTTCTACTTTGGACTTAGTGTTAGAACTTTGTCTATTGTTGACAAAATCCATTTTCCCCAATTTTTTGATATGAATGCTTGATTGAGCAATTAGGTCTTCAATCCTCTCCAAATTTACTTTAGTTCTACAACCTACACACAAGAAAGAGGGGAAAGGGTTGTGTTGTATATAGGCTTGCCTAAGTGAAACCCCGTTTTGGTATTTCTACCTCTGCAATGGCTATAGGGCTTTTGTATGCTTTATCAAATGTTATATGTATTTATTGGGTGTATTCCTTTATTATCATAGGGTTTTTGAATGCTTTATCTCTACTTATTAGGCCTATTGGAGTTCAATTATGTAGTAATGGTTTTCCATTTAGGAATTTTCCATGCAATTTTTGATATTAAAAGGGTGAGTGGTCCTAATATACCCTTCTTTTTTAGTATAAAAAATAATGAATGTGGCCCTAATCATTAATGTAATAATTTATTTCTCAATTCACACCTAAATATTTACAAATTTAAATAAAATTTATTACATCTAATTTTTCAATAAAAAATTATAGAGGTCTAGTCCAAAGGGAGGCTCATTGCATTAAGGAACCACTCACTAATAATTCTCATTGGGCTAAGAATCCAAAACCTCCCAACCATCTAGTATATATTGCATAGTTAGGAGGATAAGAGCACCACACCCTACATGCATAGTCATCATAGTGGCTTTAAATCCACTTTGCATATGCCTAGATACCTAGATCTAAGGAGATGAATGCCACTTGTGATATTGTGTCAACAATGATTAAAAACAAGTTCTATATTATGAGTAGCTCCATTGGTAATGAGCTAGATATAATATATTCTATGAAATTATATTTAGTGGAACCCCACTCAAAGTGTATGGTGTATTCCCCCAGTAGTTGAGAAAATTCTATAAATGTTTAAAATCAAACACTGTCTTCTTTACTTTGGCTTTGATCTTTTTTTTTTGGAAAAATAACACTAACTTTCTTAAAAAGAGAGATATAATAAATAATATATATTTAAAATTAAAAATAGTACCATTTCTATCTCTCCACTATGAAAATAAAATATCTTCTTTAAAGAAAATTCTAAATATAGCAATATAAGTAGGCCATTGAGTTGGATTCTCAAATAGAATATTCCTTGAGGAAAATAGATTGAGATGGAAAGATATTTAATACACCACAAATCTATTTATATACATCCTCAACACAAGAGAAAGCCCAAAAATAATGTTGAAAAGTCTCAATTGTGTAGTAGGCTAGGTAATTAGGATTAACAAGATCAATACTATGCCTTTCACTAGTGGCAATCCAAATAAACTAGACACCAAGGAAGTGAGAAATTTTTGGTTCACACCTAGTTTTCCAACTTATATTTTTTCTATAAATTCAAGTGCAAGGGGATGACTTTAAAACCACCACTTGTTGATCTTGCTAAGAGCTTGCGTGAAAGGGATAAGAATTTGTAAAGAATGCCTAAAGTATAAATTTTGAATGTAGTGTTGAAATTTCATTGCTTATCCTTCCACGATTGAAGACACAACTTGTGAAGTACATACCATTTACTATGTGATCTTATATGCAAAGAATCAAGGGAAAATCAACAAAGACAAGATGAAATTTATATTATAATGCAAGATAAGTGATTAAATCTTAAGAGGAGACCATGTCTATGCTAATGGTGTGAATGCCTTTACTAAAAAAAGAGACCTTTAATATTGAGATTTTTGTCAATGAAAGGATACATGAATTAGTAGTTGGTGATTACCAAATATTATGGTCATGAAAGGAGAAACTTGTCCTTAAGCCATATCTAACCATTTGAAAAAGGGGTTTCATAGTCTCAAACTATTTACAAATGCTTTGAGTGAAAAATAGGCCTTGAATCTTGATAGGAACATTAGTGATGAGAAGGTAATGCAAGCAAATTCCCTACCAACACATTTTGTTATAGGAAAAACTAGACTAAATGTTGTGTTTGAGAAAAATAATCTAGGAAAATAAGCCATCAATGGCATAGACAACCCACTTAGTACAAAGTGCAAGGGTTGGTCTATGAAAATCAATGATTCCCATGCCTTCTTTGTTTAGAACAAGGCAAAAAATATCTCAAGAAATTATGTGAAAGATATAGATTTATCTTGTATTAGCTCATTGAAAGTCTTGCAAAGTTGTAGGAGCTTAGAAATCCTATCATGAGCAACATTAGGATGGGTCCGATAAGAAGAGTAGAATGGGTGGATTTTAAGGATTTAGTAAAAATCTAAAGCTTGCTAGAAATGGAAAGAGGCTTAGTAAACTAAAAGCAAATATTATTCTTGATATATTGCAAGAAATATTTCCAAAGGGCGATGAGCATATTCAAAGGAGAAAGAGATACCGATAAATTTAAACATTTCCCCTTTGTCCAACCACTTCTATTTTTAGTCTTCAAGCTAATTTGACAACAAAAAAGGGTTTTTTAAACAATATTGAGTCTTGCTCCATTATAGCTTGAAGTCAAAATATTTAAATTAAACTTCTAAACATGCATAACTTCTTTCAAAGCATCACAATTATCTACAAATAAAGAAAAACAATCATTAACAAAATGATCATTAATGAACTATCGCAAAGAAGAGGGAAAATATTTAATACCCTTAAGATTAATCTCTAAAAACTCTTATGAAACACTAGTAAAAGTATTAACAAAAACATATAATAATAGAAAAAGTAGACATCCTTGACAAATGAATTTGAATTAATCGAAACTCTCAAAAACTATTCCACTAGAAAACTTCATAGAAAAAAATAAAATTGCACTACTAACTTTTATTCCAAAACCATGTGCAAAGTTTTAACGCAAAACAAAATTTATTTTATAAAATTTAAATCAAATATTTTTTTCAAATAATTAAATGAATCTTGCCCTTTGCGTTGAAAGTTACATTTCTATTTTAAAAATATTTTAATATTACTATTGATTTAATGGTGATGCACTCGAGCATAGATATCAAGAACAATTTAAATTTAATACACCCATCTTCCTTATTATTGTATACCCTGATATTTGCACTTCTCTAAATGAGCAAAACAACTAAGAAATATGAAAAACAAAATATCAAGGACACCTCAAGATTAGCCAAAAGAGAGTGACAAAACACTAAAGAAAGTAGATAGCACAAGACAAATAGTTTTACCTTCCTTTGTTGTTGATACTCCTTTGATTGGCCCTTGCTTAAGATAGGATGTGTGCTCCTTGATGGCTCTATTGAAGATCTTTACTATGTGCTTGGATGCAAATGCAAGTGGATGTGATTGAAAATTGGATGAGTGCACAAAATGGCAGCATGTAGTTGCAAATTGACTAAGTCCCCCTAATGCCCTTGAGGAGGGGGTATTTATAGAGGATCTTGAATTCTCTAGAGAATTCAATGGTTGAGATTGATCCAACAAGGTCAAGATGAAGGGCTAAGGTGGGTTGAGGACTCACAAGCCCTCACATTTTGACATGTGGATTATGAAGTGGATAAAGGTAGGATGATGTGGAGGTGAGGTGGAAGAGAGGTACATGAGGTGGAGGAAGGACAAGTACCTTGCAAGTACATTGGGAGATGGGAAGAATCTTGGGTGAATAAAAGTGAATTAAAAATTCACAATGATTGGAAGAATCTGGTGGATAAGACAATGTTCCCACAAGGTGGGAGTTTGTCACATGTGACTTGATGTGACAAGTCAAATATTCTAGAAGGTGCATGGGAAAAGGGGATTCTAGAAGGAATAAAATGTGAATTAAAAATTCACATGGGGAAGAGAGGAGCCTAGGGTGAATAAAAAGGAATTAAAAATTCCTTGGGGGATGGGGAGAGTTGACCAAGGTACTAATTAGGTTTGACTAATTAGTAATTAGAGGATAATTAGGGGTTAATATGGATTAGAAGCCAACTTGCAAAAGTTGGAGGATGTGACACATCCTAATCAAGGATTAGGCATGTGCACATCCTTAATGAAGAGATTAGGAAATGGATTAGGATTAGATGAAAATGACACGTGAGGAATTAATTCATTTGATGAAAAGGGGATTAGGAGGGTAAGGTATTTAATTATTAATTAAATACCTTAAGAAGAATTAAATATATTAATTAAATAATACTAATATTACTTAATTAACTGGATAAGAGGATGTTTAGATGAAAAGTGATAAATTTGGATAAATTAAGTGTCAAAATTTGGATGTCTACAATTATAGTATAACATACAAACTTGGAGAGATTAAATAGTAATATAGTGTTCCATTTATTTGCACATTTTAATTGATATGTTGCTTTCACTTTGTCCTATTCTTGGAGGCATTATATATAAAAATGCACTAATTGAATTGCTTGATTATCTCTTCTTAATTGATTGCCACTTAATTGATTGCCACTTAAATTACATTATATGTTCCAAACAAATATTATAATTCAAGGGAAGTTAGAGAAAATGAGTTATACTTGAGCAGCCTCTTCTCCCCTCAACCCAAGTAATATTTAATCATGTAAAAAATATAATTTAACATCATTGTATTATTATTACTGATATAAAATCTTAAATATATTTATTTAAAATATATATCTATTTGTTATATAATATCTTGAGACTAATACTTTTCAGTGCCTTTTAGATAAATTTATTTAAGATATCTATATTAATTTACAATATGCATATTACCATTTATCACTTAGATATCTCTAATAATGAAGTTTGCATACCCACACAAATTATAATTTAATCTTGAACATATAAATAAATAAAGATAGATTAAAAAGATAAAGATATCATATGTATTAACTTTATTCAAGAACTATTTTATTTAAATATTATTTTTGAAGAGCTATTTTGCTTTTTTAGATGTAAGAACACATAAATAGATAAATAGATAGATAGATACATAAGAAGATACAAAAACAACATTTATTTAACAATTATTTTATGTTAGACATTAGATATTGTATTTTTTAATAGTTTTCAAGAAAATTAATTGAAAAAATATTTACTTTAAGTTTTATTTCAAGATCTAATATGTTTCTTCATGATAATAAAATAAATAATAAAATACAAGAAAATAGTTATAAATTAATTAATGAAAAATAATTCAAATTAAGAATATATTTTGTTTCATTTATCAATTGTATTCAATTATTTTATTGTTTCTTTTGATTTTTTGTTACTTAATAGACATCATTAATTTATGATTATTATTAAATGAAATCGTTAATATTATATTTATTATTAAGATCAAATATTAATAATTTAACTTGTAAATAGAAGTCAAATTTAAATATATTTTTTAATTATCACACTCACACCATTATAATCCACCCTTGTTATCACTATAGTTACATCTTTCAACATAATTATGACCACCATCACCATATTTAAACACTACTTCTCTATTGACTTCTCACCTTTATTTCTTATATTAGTGATATAAAATATTATATAATCATTGGATTGGACTTGAAAATTCCTTGTGAATTAATAGAATACATTTAAACTTTTAAAAATTATTTTTTTACTATCTATAAAGAGAATTATTAGTTGCTTATAGGGGGCTAGGTAGGTGCTAATCATTAATTAAGTGGTAATGAAGATATGACTGATCAACAAGTGTGAAGTGAATATGGTAATCACAATAGTAATTGGGTATAATTAAGAGTGGTGTGGAGTGTTTCTACCAACCTATATGGATACATAGGATCAAGATTAATCATTACATTAAATAATTTTTGTGGAAGTTGCAAGATCATGCCTTTTTAAAGCCTTAGAATGATAAGCTAATGGGTCTATCCTTCTTTTGCCACCTAATTCTTTCATTGATTATTGTGACTTACGATAAAGATGGTGTCAAAGTGTGTGTTTAGGTATGCTAAAGTAGAAGGAAGGGAAAGAAGAAATTGAGAGTGGAGATGGAGAAGGAGATGATGAGCATTTTGAATGCAAGCAAACTTAGTGTGACTTGGGTGGTGGATTTTTTTTTTATGCTAGATGGAACATGAGCTAGTGAATCAAGAACTCATAATTTGTATTTAGAGAGGATTGTATAATGATTCAATAGACCATGATTAAAATGATGCTAGATTTTGAACAATCCATTGACTAACATAATAATTATAATTCATCTAATTAAAATTAAAATTTACAAACAAAAATAAAATAAAGACTCCTTTCAACATTTTTTAATATCTATACTAACCTTTTCATAATATTAATACATTACTAAAAACAAAACAATATTCCAAACATTCAAATCAAATACTAAGTTTTTATTTTTATAAAAATAATACATTACAAAACAAACAAAACAATATACTTTATTCTATTAAGGGTACAATTCAAATCAAGTGATAATATTGAAGATTGCCATGGCAACGATCTCCCCAAATCACATTCTTCAACAAACTCAAATGTCTCTATCAAACTTCTCACGTTTATTTTACGATTTAAAGCTTGACAGCACTAATTTTTTTCAAAAGGTGGGGATATGATGGATGTTTCATAAATTAAAGACACTTTTATTAAAGTGAAAAAAAAGGGGAAAGGGCAGGGCATCACTAATCTTTCCCAAAGTTCCACATGAAAGAGAATATGGAGTGAAGTAAATTCATTTATAGAATATATTAAAAATGTATGGTGATCGGTCAAATTATTAAGTATAAACTATTATAAACTATTATATAATGATTATGTATATAAAAAATAAAATATAATTATATTGTATTAAAAATGTATGGTGATATTTTTTTAGGGGATACATCATGTTTGTTTTGACTTTGTTGTTATTGTAATCTTTGGAAAATATTTTTATGTATTGTCTGGAATATGTAAAAGAGAGTTTTGGACTCCATCTTTCTTTTCTGTTTGAGTTAGAGAATTGCATGTTGTTGCATCAATTGATTCCGGATAACCATTTTCTATAAGCTCCCATATGTCTTGAGAATTGCACAATTCCTTCATTGTGATTGACCAATAAACATAGCTTTTTTCATTGAACTGAGGAATCTGTGGATTTGTCAAACTTGTGTTTGGGGTTGTCATTGCTAATTATGATAGCTCTATGTTGGATAATCTTTACCTCCTTGAGAACCTTTCTTGGAAACATTTAGCTCTGATAACCTTGGTCTCAGATAACCTTTGGCTCTAGTACCACTTGAAGGAAGAGGCAAAAGAGAATGGAAATATAAAAGTATAACACAAAAGTAATAAAGACCAAGAAAATACATAGATAGAAACAAAGGATAAGTTGCAAATGATTTATATTTCATATATTTCAAAATATACAAACTTCATTACATTCACAGATCATAAACACAAAGCTATTGTTCTTTTCATTACACTCATAAACTAACTTAGCATAGTCTCCGATTTGGTGACTACTCAAAAAATAGTTGCTACTTCAACTTGTTGCTACAACAAAGCATACACACTTTTCATACACATATCTAAATAAAAAGGACTACTTCTTTAACGTATGTGCCTAGAAAAGAAGGCAATAAACAAAACTATTAATTGAATTTAATTAGCTGATAGACTACATATAGTGTGAGATTTGAGCTTGAAACAAGTCTCACGCCTCCAAACCACTCTCAGTCATTCGAATAACAATTTTTAGCTGTTGGTAAACCAGCTGTCATTTAATGTTAAAAGCCTCTAAAATCTCACTTATCATTGTAAAAGGCAAATAAATATTCATTTTCCAACTAGATGGGAACATTCTATTTCTATTTACAATGCTTTTTTGTCATTTTGATGGTAACTTTCTTTTTTCATTTGCATTGCTTTATGTTTTAAATATGTATGCAAATATTTCAAAATCAGATAATACTTATACTTAATTTCTTTAAAGAAAATATCTAGATTTGTCTAAGTTTATTTCATTCCATTATTTATTATTTATTATTAATTGTTTAATCCGCCACATACAAGTAGAATTTGTAGCACATGACATCCATACACAAACACGTACTCTCTAACATTTTAACATAAATATAATTTTCTATTAGCGTAATCCTTGAACCTCCTTTAGGTGCAAGTGCTAATTTTACCCTGGGAGAAAATATTTCAAAGAAGATAATGCAAATAAATTCTGATTTAAAAATGTCCTGCAGCGGAGAGTGAGAAGATAGATGAAATGGAATTGAATTGGAGTAATGAAATCTCACACGCTTGAATGGACGAAGAAGATATGCTGATGGTGAGGAGAAGAAGAGACTACGGAGGATTAAAGGCAGGTAGTTGGGATTATTTCTAACAGCAGATCCATATGCATAGAGTTTAATCTCCAAAAGTTTATAAAGAAATCTACTACAAATTCTTCGCTTCTTTCAATGTATATGCACAGCAGTTGAGGTTTTCGTCTTGATCTTTGTCAAAACCCCAGCCTTTTATAGTCTTATTGTTGGTATTGTTCTCTCTTCACGTGTTATTCAATTAACAGAAGAATAAAGCAATAGGAATTTTGTTAGTATGCATTGCTATTTTTCCATCTTTAGTTTGGGATAATCTTAGCTTCTAAAATTCTATTTGAAGAATGGTTTGCTTTAAACCATTCTGTTATGCACAAGACATGCAAACTGTTTGATAAAATGTTAAAAAAAGAAAGATTCAATAATGTGGCCAAACTATGCTATGCAGAAACAATTACATAAAAAAGGATTCAGTAATGTGGTCAAACTATTCTATACAGAAACAATTACATACAACAACATCAAAACTCAAAGCATAATCAAAATTCTTAAAAGAAATGCGCTCTTATGAAATGTAATTATTGTTTCAGTGGGTAGCTTTTCCAAGATTTTTTCAACAAACACACCTCAAAAATATAATTTTGTGCATATGCTATAATGATTGTAATCCATGGGATGACACTTTCATTAAAATGTAGTCTCATGAACAAAATAGTGTACTTATTCAAGTTTTAAGGCATATTTTTAATATGCTTTGAAAGAAACAGTCTCATGGAATGCAATGATTGTAGGATATGCACAAAATCGGTTTTCCGAAAAGACTTGTATTTGGATTGTATATCTAAACAAAGCAACCCAGGATTGTGGGGCTTATGTGGCAGCTTAATTAGAGGTGATGTAGCTTTGTTGCAGTGTCAAGGATAGTTAATAAACAAATAAACTCCCCAGTTTTTCCATACCTTTCATATTATATTCTTAAAACAGGTAATCTTACCAACTGTATAAATTATAATGGAATTATGTTTTAAACAAGCAACTCTTCATACTGCTTATCATTTTGCCAATTTTGAGATCAGGTGTCCCGTGAAAAGGCTATAAAAGTGACAAGGGAACTTGCAATGAAGGAATGACTCTTACCGAAGACTTCATCTACAATCTATTTTAAATTTGGGAAGTTTCAGAAAGGGGTTTATGAACTTCACCCATGTCTTTTAACATGTTGCAGGTTCGAATATCCTTAGGACCCAATACTGTAGCAGCTCTTAGATTGTTAAGCCTACCAAAGAATCAAAATTGATTGTGGTATTGACGCAAAAAAATTCTCAAAGGCCTTGTTAAGTTAAAAGAGGGTATAATCGATTGGATATAATAATTTTCTCTTATAATTTTCCTATAACTTGGTTTGATTGTTTAGATTACACATCCAAGCTTTGCTGAATGATAATAGCTCATCAGTTTGTTGGAAGAGCTGAAGCAGGAAGCTGGAACAATGCACCCGGTATCAGTAGATTGATGGCTTTAAAGGCAGATTCACACAATCTGTATATATTTTCATGTTCATTTTGTATTGTAGTTTGTTGGTTGCCTAAGAAATTTTTCTCTCTCGCCATATCACTATGGTCATGAGTGTTTCCGTTTTGTGTGATCTGTTTAAGGTTTTATTAATATATAGGTTTTTGTGGTGAGGGTTTACAATTTTCTAAAGAAAGGTTATTTGCTATCCTCATATACTGTTCACTGATTTGTATCTTTTGATTCTAGGAGAGATTTGGAATATGAATCGGGAACCATTCTTTAGTTTTTTGTAGTTTTTACTGGAAATTCAGATTCGATTAGCTGCGTGCAAGAACTGTTAGAAGACAAGGGCATCATTAGTGAGATTGATCATGTTTTAGGAAACTGTAAATTTGGATGGCGTCTGGAACTTCAGACTTGGAAGCCCCTGTCCCAAAATCATCAATAAATTTCAACGTTTTCATTGGAGATACTTGTAACATATTATATTTTTTTAATTTTTTTTTAGACTGCAGGAATCGGGTAGCACGACCTCCTATAAACTGCAGTGCACCTGGTAAACTTTTTAACGTGACTGGCGGCGCTGGCGTGACACGCCCTCCGGTAACACGGGGTTGGGGGAGACTAGACCTCGTGACCAACCTCCTACAACAGGTAAGATTTAGCCAACTGAGCTAGGGCCCCCAACCCCTTGTAACATATTATATGAACCCATTGTAAAACTTGACATTTTATGCTAAAGTTATTCCAGTACTGCTGTGAATAATGTTTCTTTTCCCATTAATCTATCTGCCCTATCTGCAGTTTTCAGGCGGATGCAGAGACCATGTGTGCTTTTGATGAAGTGTGTTATCTTGTTCATATTTACAATAAACAGTCACAAGATCTAAATTATTCTAGTTTGTTAGCTTAGTCATTGCCAAGTAAAAACCTTATTTTTATGGGGGTATAATGATAGGTGCAATAAAGTCATTGAAGTCTATAATGATAACTTGAATATGAAAAGTAATTTTATTTCTAATTAATTTGGTTAGTTTGCTGCCATGCAATTTTAGGGTGTTGAGGCCAGCCCACTGTAAAGGAATGTTTATTTATCTATACTTTTGATTCAATGGCCATGCTTTGTAATTACCGAACATAATAAGGTTTTGGATATATTGTTCCTAAACATATATACTTCATCACATCCAAAGAGTCTGTCCGCTACTAAAACCAAAAGTATAAAAGTACAGATCAGAACATCACATCCAAAGAGTCCACCCTTCATTAAAAACAAAAACATAAAAGTACACATCAGAATAAACTGTTGCCCAGAATAAGATCATAAACAGTTATATATATATATATATTTCTTTTATATTTTCTCACATATATATATATATTATATGCAGTTAAATTAAAAAAGAAAAACAATTTTATCAAATATGAATTTTGGAAATCTAATACTTTTAATTATATATACTTCATCACATTCAAAGACTCTGCCTCCTGTTAAAAACAAAAGCATACAAATAAAAAACAATATCATCAATATGAACTATGAAAATCTAATACCTCTAATTATATACTTCATCACATTCAAAGAGTGTCATTCAAAGAGTGCCCCCTGCTAGAAACAAAAGCATAAAAATACAGATCAGAACAAAGCACTTAACCAGCACACTCTAAGCGTTGACCGCTTAGGTGGCTGGTGTGGGCCCCCAAAACCTTCCGTTTCCCGTTTTTAACTTACGTTGTGATTCTGACCCTCTACAGTGACAGTCACTGTTGTTACGGTTAAGTTTGAATTCTATTTTGAATCTCTCCCGCCCAATCTATTAAAATGCAGCAACAAGGGACTAGTACTTCTTCCCGCACATTTCCACTTCAATATAACGTTTGCTCCTGTCCTGGCGTTTTGCAATGCATATGGAGGGGGGCTAATAGATCAGAACTTGGCATACAATTACAGAAAGATGGCGCTGTTCGTATTTGCTAGGCCTCACAAATGCTTCGGTGCTGCATGGATCAAGTTCTGCTTCCGCTTCATCAAAGTGGCTGTCTACTAACCAAATGCTTCACAGTTTATAGAGTTCGTCTAGAATTCAAAAGAAGCTCTTCAGCGCAGGGAAGATTATCGTGCAGCAGAAAGAAATGCTTGCATCTAGGCCTTATCTATCCGGTGATTTCTCCAATTTCTCCTTCGACTAATATCTAAGTTTCTTATAATTCTTCACTGCAAGTAATGCCTGTTGATGAATAAATAACTAATAAACATGGATCTCCTCCTGTAGTCGTCTGGAACATTTATTGCCTCTGCTATTTTTCTGATAGCGGCCACTAAATTTAC
Source organism: Sequoia sempervirens (assembly GCA_007258455.2). Classification (NCBI taxonomy): domain Eukaryota; kingdom Viridiplantae; phylum Streptophyta; class Pinopsida; order Cupressales; family Cupressaceae; genus Sequoia; species Sequoia sempervirens. Next base: position 24,504 of record VDFB02076118.1, read on the forward strand.
ACAGTTCGTTTAAATAGTAAGCGCATATTCTGTTCAAGCAATTAAAAAAATAGAACAATGCCATGGAAATATAGAAAGTTACCATCTCCGGGTTGTGTGGTTGCTGGTACATCAAATATGTTGTGCATTTCATTGTATTAATGAATGGTCCCAACCGTGATGTATGTCTGGGTTTTAAAGTTATGTTTAGAGAATGGTCCCAATCATAATTGTATGTTGATGTACAGAGAAATGAATATTAATGCAGGGAAAAAATAATTCAAGATAAGAAAGCAATGTACAAGTTCAATTCAGACAGCTCGGAGTGCATGTCCACCGTCTCGTACAATATTTTTGACAAGAAACTTGCATACCTTGGATTTTTGAAACGTTCCCACAATCTGTCTAAAAAAATTGGTGTCTGAAGGAAACGGTATAACACAAATTTCATTTTAATCTCAAATCCCAAGGAGAAAGTTTCGTTACTTTTAATTTCTTTTTTATCTAAGAATATTTTTAAAGGAAAATTTCTATTGCCCATTTTACATGTTTTTGAGTGCCTTTTTTTGAGTTTCCAGCATCTTGTAAAACAATATGTACACTTATGTAAAGGGAAATAAACTTTCGTTAGGCATTAATTTAGGTTAGTTAACTAAATATGCAGTTAATTAAGTATAATAGTTTAACGATATTTCAAATTAATAAATTGGAATAATTGTAATAGTTATTAAAAATAAATAAAAAGAGGGTTTTTAGTTCTATGATAAGAAAGGTAATATGTACAATTATAGATCTAAATTTAACTTGATTTGTCTCTACTTCTTTTATTTTTCAATATCTAAAAATCGGTAACATTTAAGAATATGTTTGCAAGACTTCTCTTACTGTCAAAAGTGGATGTGTTCTCCTAGCTCACCCCTCTCCCTTTAAATGGGTAAACAATAGAAGAAATCACTCTTCAATTATTCATCTAGGATGATTTTGTAGATCTAGATTCCTTTTATTACACCAATTCAAGTGTCTTCTTTCCTAAATGTGAATAATAAGTACTTGGGTGGTCAATTGAATGCAACTAAATACCTTTAAATAATTACTATATAGCAACAAATTACATGAATACTTATTTGGTTGGTTGGTTGGGAGTAGGAGAAAAGTAAAGTGTAGGAGTTGAAGAAAAAATGAGTTATAATTTCGAAATAGTTCAAAAGTTATTATCAAAACAATAGACAATTATATTCTAGCCATCAAGACAAAAAGGTGAAAAAATTAACAGAAGGTTTGTGCATTAGTACATAGATAGGCATAATAAATGAAGAATACATGGGGATGTGGACCAATTTAGATAAGGTATGGATAAAGAATGTGGGAATGTGTAAAAGTGGAGTGGCAACATGGGGGGAAAAGTTTGACTTCACACAAGATTATGATATATTTGTCAATGTGTAGATGTATCAAAACATTCTCTTAAAATGGACAAAAAAACTAAATGCAAAATGCCATCAATATACAAATTTCATCACAACTTTACATAGATAATCTAGGCTAACCAATAAATGTAAACAATGAATGTAAAATTAATTTACAGGCAATTAGGGAACAATGATGAAGAATGAATGTTGAAATCACGTAGAATCCAATTACATGAATGTCTTGATGGGTAGGAATGAATTATGACCTATAGTAATGATTCGACTAAATTTTTTTGTTGAGATATCTTCATCTTCATCTTCCTTGTGTCTAAAATTATCAAGGTGGCATTTAAAAACACCTTTAAGGAGATTTCTAGATTGCTACAATCAAGTTATATTGTATACAACATGCACAACCATATAAATGGCCTAAATATAGTTGTCCCAAAATTCAAAATGATAATAAGTGCATATCGAATGTCTTTAAATACCAAGGCACAATAATAGTTCACATAAAACATGTGCCAAGTCAACCTATAATGGCTAGTAAGAAAAATTCATAGTCTAGAAATTTGCATTTGAAATTTAAAAGTTCGGGATCAACCTTAAGCCCCTCAAGATTGACCTAGAAGAAAAAAAATAAGTTTTGAGGCAATACATGAATTTGTGGACATGGTAAATTGAATGTAGGCTAATAAATTATGTGTAAATAGTGAATATATGATAATATGCATAAATAAGGATGGGCTAAGGTTGAATGCACTGAAATTGTTATAAATGAATGTAAAATGGATTGGGATAAGCATTGATTCATTGGGAAAACTTATCAATGAATTAATATATTCCATCAAAATACTCCAAAACTATATGGGAATTGGTAGGGTGCACAAATTTCACCATTATATTTAACCCCCACTTTGAGGTGAATGTGAATTTAATGTGAACATACATTTCAATGTACATGGAAATTCTTGGTTTGGACATGAAAATTAAATATCCAAACATTTATTAAAAGATATTTAGTCCATGTAAATTAATTGACCATTATTGGATTCTTCTTTTGTTCCTCTCCTTAGAATGAGTAATCCATAGGGACTCCAACATATTTTTTCGAGTGTTCCCAATAGTCAAAATATTTGTAAAATGACCAATCCTATTTTTATCTCTTCCAACAAATAAAATCCAACATTTGTAGTTTTTCTTTGTTTTCCAAATAGACTCTTCAATTTTTTTATAAAAATATTACCCTTAGCTATAGTCAAATGGTAGATAATCATTTTTTTTAAAATAATTGTTGTGTTTCTCTATTTGCTTATTCTAGTTTCTTCTATCTAGGTCAAGTAAAGAGAAGATAAAAAACATCAATGTGAGATTGATGTTGGTATTTTGATTCATCTTGGGATTTCAAAGATTTTGGGGATTGAAGGGTTTCAATATAGGTTTGGGGATGGAACACAAATTTTATCTAAAATAAATCTTGCATTTCCTTTGATGGTGCTTATATGTTCCACATCACCATGTTACAATTAGTTTTGTTATTCACCTTGCAAATACTATGTCTTGATTACTATAATTATTCATGTAGATGATGAATAATATATATAATTTCCAAAAATCATGGAGTGTATAAAATGGGATGCCAATACGACAGTAGGGATATTATCAATTGCTAAATTTTATATTCTTCTCCATGTTTCATTTTAATTTAATGTTTTAATAACATGTACATTAATTAGATCTGAACACTATTTGGTTAATGATTTTATTACATTATTTACCCTTTTTAACATTTAATATTAGAGATGTTATTTGATTAGAGAGTTAGATGCCTTTGTTGTAGTGTTGTAGAATTTTTTGGTTGTAACAAGTGCACTTTGATTTCATGGTTTTATTGATCCATGTGTAATTAACATTATGAAAATCGCATCCTATTCAAAGATTGATAATTATAACATGGATCTAGCTACAAATTATGGAAGTTAGAAACTAAAGATCTCTTTGAAGAAAGAGATCAATAGAGAGCTATGATAGATAAAGAGAATCTTGGTGGTGTGTCAAATTAAGACTAGAAGAAAAATATCAATCAATTGGAGTGAATATTAGTTTTTAATAGATTTATTTTCTTTTATTTTCTTTTGGTTTGATGAATGAGAGCAATACATTTCAACTTATGTGCTTTATCTATAATTTTTTTAAAGCTTGACACTTCCACTAAAAGTGGACCCATTAGCTTGCACATGTGGTAACATATGTATCCAAAACTAACAGGTCCCTCCCATGACACTCTTACTCTAAATCATCATGTCTTCCTTGATTCTAGTCAACATTAACCATTTTTTAAGGATGTCTACAATTTGATTACAAGCACATTCTAGATCCAATACAAAAGGTGTAATTTGACCCATTTTTTTCCCCCTTCTTTAATGCACTCTCCTAATTTGGATCCATGTGACATCTCAAAGTTGGTAGTGAGAGTTTTCAAATTATTGATCTCTTCAAGGGGTTAACTTAAAATCCATGGTCCTTACAAAAAATACCTTTTCTCCATTCTTAGGTTAGAATATAGCACTTTTTATATGTAAGCTACACAAGCATGATGTTAAGGTTTATTTTATATTCTACTATTACAGATAATTTTTTTATCATGATGTCTTAGCTTAAAGTTTTCTCTCTTTGCTTCTACATAAAGGAGCAACTATAAATATTTTAAGAGGACTTGTATTTGTGTAGTGGTTAATTGACCAATGAACTTAATAGTAAGAAATTATCTTAAATATTTTTTAATCTTATATTTGTTCATAATTAGCTCTTGTGTGTACATGTTTCTCTTGATTAAATTATGTCATGAGCCTTTGTTATACTTAAATTGATTTATGTATTCTATCTTCCTTTTCACCCCCACACACCAACTTTAGGCTTAGCTTAGTAGGCCAATAATAAAATAATTATGAGGCCTAAAATTATAAGGTATACTTAAAGATTCCCTAAAAAAAACTTTAGAGGCTAAAAGATATAAGAAGTTAGATTTCTTTGGTATCTCTAGTTTTTCAAATGTAATTCCAAATGAAATAAAAGGAAAAATACCCATATTATAAGGTAATAATGTAGTCACAAGGGAGGAATATTTAATAAAACTCATCAATGTTACAAATAAGTATATGTGATTGAGGATGGGGATGTCATCTAATGAATTTATTTATGTCACCCCCTTAAAGAAAGTGCAAAAGAGTGGTATATGAGCCTCCCTCACAACAATATTTGGAATAATTTATGAAAGTTTTTAAAATTAAAATATGGAGATAGGATAGATCCCAAATTTATTATACATGAAATCACAACCTTTAAGAAAGGTATAAAAAAATTATGGTTGACTTTAATAGAATGTTCATCATGACAATGAGGAAAGTGCCATCAAATCTCAAACCAAATGACTCCATTTTCCTTTTCCTATATTGCAATGATTTTGATGCAAAACTTGGATATTGTCTTCAAGATAAAAATCCATAAAATTTGAGGGAAGCACATTACAACCATATTTTAGTATTCTATTGTAAAATTAATGTTGATTCAAGCCATATAACTAATCTCTCATTATGAATAATTTTGCACAAATATATTTGTCAAATTAAAATTTATAAATTTATGTTTTAGTAAACAAATTAACTATTATAATTATTTATATTTTCAAATCAACATAGGTTTATTATCATAAATAAAAATCTATGTTCAACACACATGGAAAAAACAAACAATGGAAACATTTTTTTAGAAATATAAGAGAACCCTCCATACTTATTTCCTTCTTTCAACAAAAAATATCAATTTAGGTATTATGAAACATTTATGTATTAGAGAAAATGTGTCTAAATTATAATTAATCTCAATTAAAATATTAACAATAAATTGAATATATAACAAAAGTTATAAAAAAATATGTGTTCCTTAAATATCAATCTTAATGATCTATGTGTAAGAAATTATGAAAATATTTTATTTCTATCTCAAGTTATATGTTACAAGGAAATATTATTCATTAAAAATACTATAAAGAACAAGAAATACTTTTGAAAATATATTTTATATAGCTTAAGTTATATGTTATGAGGAAATTTTTCTCATTAAAAATACTATAAAGAATAAGAAGCACTTTATTAAAAAAAATTATAACAAGATAAAACTTATTTTAAATTCAAAAAAAATAGAAAGAATATATATAGTGAATCTCACAAATTATTAGTTTACATTATCATCAAATTTTAAATGATTTTCTTGCTACAATTGAGAAAAAATAGAAAGAATTAAAAAATATTGATTTGAGTGGCCCACATAGACTAAAAAGTGAGACAAACATTTATGTTGTCATGCTAATAAAGTGTAAAAGGATAAGGAATTGTTGGCTAATACCTAACAGATAGTAGAGATCACCACATAGTTTTGATTGTGCTAGTGTAGTAGTGATTTGATACTTAAAGGTGGGTCTGCAAATATTAGAGAAATACATTAAGGAACAAAGGAAAAAAAAATCATGGTGGAGATTATCTATCATAGTAGAGACTATATGAACATGATAATGATTATATACAAAAGTAGGACTAGCACTTTTTCTTTGAAATTTGGATAGTTGGTTTGTTTCCCCTTTAAGACCTCTAGATTTTATAGGAAAAATTTGCATGATTGTATAGGAGCCTACCTCAATCAAAACCTTATTTTCTTTATTCCAACCTCCACATGCATTTTATGATAGATATTTAGTGTATGTTGGTACATATATACTTAAGGGAATTCCTAAAAGATGTTATACAAGTCCCCATTGTGCCTTTTGAATGGAGGAAACTACCAAGATGCTAAAGGGATATTAGGGATGGAGTATGAGGCCACATATTTGAGCATATATAATAATGGTGATAATAGAAAATTTGCATAATCTATGAAATATGTTTTTAGAATGATAAAAGATTGAAGGAAGAAAAGAGCATCTTTCAAAAATGTTCCTACTATAATAGACATCTACAATTATATAAAAATACTACCAATGATATTTATAAATCTTATGATAGAGATAAAAGATTTAGAAAGATACCTAAAGAGATAACAAAATTTCAAACAACTTGTTTACTAATTTAGTACAAATGGTAGCCACTCTAAAATATAAAATTCTTACAAGAGTATTGAACTATTAGATGTTTGAAAATGGTTCATTATGCATGGATGCTACTACAATCATAGTAGTGGTATTTTTTTAATACTATGATTGAAGTAGCATCTAGGTTGAAACATATTTCTAGGAAGTCTAGAGATTTCTCAAAAATAGACAAGTTGGACTGATTTGACCTCTTGACAATTATTTAAATGGTTCAAGAGTTGGTTGACTATAAAGTATAAACTAATGTGGCTACAATAATGAAAATTAAAATGAGTGAATAATATATAAAACAAAAATTATGAAGTGTATAGTTTTTATATGGAAGGACCCCGGGGTCTTTTGCATCGTAGAAGATCAATAACAACTTCTCATAGATTTAATGATACAAAGGAAAAAATTATCTCTATGGGGTAAGGAAGTTATGAGCAATAACAACTTCTCATAGATTTAATGATACAAAGGAAAAAATTATCAAATGAAATTGCACCAAATCTCTATTATATTGGGTTATACGGTGGCAAATTTGCATGCTAAGAAGATTAATTGGTCAGCTCTACTCGTTGCCACAAATATTATCTCTCGAAGGCTAGATCTGGCATACGGGGTCCATGCCGAACGAAGGTAAATTGCTTGAAGACGTCCTGCAAATCCAGATTACTCTCCCCTAGCTGTTTAGCGGCAGCGGCTTTTCTAAGTAGCGGCAGGAGGCAATGGGTGATCACGCCCTGCACGCTCTCTGCAATGAAGTGGCGTAAAGAGTTGTGCTGAATTCATAACTGGAAACTCGTCCCTACAATTTCCAGCCCTCGACATCCACGTTGAAAATGGATTGGACAGTTGACGGTAGGCGGGAGACAATGACGGTGACTGTTGGTTGGGCGGGAGAAAGACTTTTGAAAAAAGTTTAAACTTAACCGTGACAGTGATAACCATGACTGACGTGAGAAAATGGGAAAACGGAAATGGAAATAAGACTTTGACCTGTCAGAGCTTAGAGTGTGCTGGTTAAGCCCAGCCCAGAACAAACTGTTGCAAAAAAATAAGATCACAGAATGGCGGAGGAAAAAGAAATAACTGTTAAAAAAGGAAATAAGAATACTTTACCAAAATGGCAGATATTTTTATGATATCTAATACCTTTAGTTATATATATTTCATCACATTCAAAGAGTCTGCCTGCTGCTAGAAACAAAAGCGTAAAAATACAGACCAGAACGAACTGTTGCAAGAGAATAAAATCACAAGAGAGTGGAGGAAAAGAAAACAACTGTTAAAAAAAGGAAAGAATAATGGCAGATATTTTTCTGATATCTTCATTAATATAATTTCTCTTTCAAAAAGAATGGTTAAGATACATATAACTAAATTATTGCAGTGATTTACACTGAACATGACCTTGTTTTGTGTGAAAAGATACTACTGTTTCAAAACTGGAAAATATGTTACCAAATATAATATCTTCAAAACTCAGCCACATGATCCATGGTTTCACATAGCCAGAACCTTCTTCCATGCAGGTCTGGAAGAAATATCCTCCCACCATGCATTCACATGTTTCCTATTCCTAATCAAATATCCCTTATCAGTAGCATTCACAATATATTCAGTAGTTGGAAGATGCGACAGGTCAGCAAGGCTGTAAAAGTCCCCTGCCAAGTACTTGCTCTTTGACAGCCTCTCTTCATACACATCTAACACTTCACCTAACTTTTGGACACTGCTCTCGATAAGTGCCTTGTCCTGATGCATATTAACCCTTGGGGCGAAAAGCAGCTGATAAGGCAATACATCAGCATGAGGACTAAAGTTCTGTCCTTCAACTTCAAGCCATTGTTCAACCAATGCTCTCTCCTCCAAAGTCTTGCCTAGCAAACAAGTCCCCTGTCCTGCATATTTCTCTGCATAGTATCTTATGATAGCCCTTGACTCTGCGCATGCCAAATAGGAAGCCAGATCTACACTACCCAAATCAGATCTATATGTAGACAGTGATTGTATCAATGGTAGATGCACTAACCATTAAATTTTGAACAGATAGGAAAGTAATTATCTACATTAGCCGCATAAGTTTTGAATACAAACACTAAACATATCACATGGTAGAGGATAATTACGCTAGGCAAATCAGGTCTAGCTATATAAAATGAATATATGAAATTGAAAGCAATAATCTAGACTACCCATAAACATATATACAATTAGCATCATTACCAAACAGGGTGAGACTTCCATCCTGGACAACTGGAACTTTTCCAAATGGCTGCATCATACATCATACAAATACAAGTTACTAACAACATAACCCGATAAATGAGCTATTTTAAAACCAATAACCGATTTTTTTTGTGTTTTAAAGAAGGTCCACTACTTGTAAGGCCAGGAACTCTGGTTTTCTCTGCTCCCCTTTAATTATATCAACAGGCACAATTTCGAACTCAATATTTTTCTCTGGGAGGCATGCGAGCACCCTTCTGCTGCAGGAGGCATAGGCAGGTCCAAGCAGCTTGACAACCATTTTTCTTTTCTTCTCTAATGCAAAGAAAACTATCCTTTTCCCTATCAGAAGCTCCAAGAGCTGCTATTCATTTGAGAAAGTTGTGATGGGAGAGGTATTTGTTGAAGAGGGGAGCTAACAAAAGAATTGAGTCATCTAATTTTGGTTTTTGTTTGTGTCGATATGAACAAAAGAAAACATTTATTTCATACTTTTTTCATATGGTGGGCCAATATCTTTGAAATTCAATCTTTTTATTGATCGAATTTAAGAATGGAGACTTCTATTTTGGTTTTAATTTATGTGAATGTGAAAAAAAAAATAGTCCATATATTTCCAAAATTTGTCTGATATTGTGGGCTAATGTCTTTGGACAATTCATTTTTTTTTTTTCCATTAAATTTGTGAATTTGATCATATATTCGAGTCATCTAATTTGGTTTTTATTTGTGTATATATGAAAAAAAAAAGTAGTCCATATATATCTATAACTTTGATTATTTAGAGGGCCAATGTCTTTCCAAAATTTAATAGGAAATCTTCATAGAATTCAATTTTTTTTATTATATTTAAGAATCAAGCCATCTAAATTTGTGCTAGTCTATATGTTTTCATAACTTTCTTTATATAAGGGGCCATAACTTCAAGGAAATCAATTTTTTTCCATTGAAATCTTTAAAATTGATACACATAATTAATTGATTGAAAGGATGAAAAAACTTCTCATTAATTTGTTCATATGTTTTCATAACTTTCTTTATATAAGGGGCCATAACTTCAAGGAAATCAATTTTTTTCCATTGAAATCTTTAAAGTTGATACACATAATTAATTGATTGAAAGGATGAAAAAACTTCTCATTAATTTGATTTTTGTTAATGTGAATAGATTTTTTTATTAAAAAAATATCAATATTTATTGCAATAGATACAATTATAATAATTAGTTTAAATATTTTGCATAGAATATGTAAGTGAAAATTGGGTGTCAATGTTTTTTTGTTTGGTGGATATATTAGTCTGACCGAAGGATGTATGGTTTTGCTCGGAGGGTTCTGCTCCAGGGTTAATCTATTTTTTGCTCGAAGGTGTATGGTTTTGGATAGGCTGTCACAGAAAGCTGATGATGAAACTTGTTTAAAGGCAAAAGCAGTAAAAGCTTGTATACATGTAAAGATCAAGAATGGTCAAAATAGTTTCTATACATGTAAGATCAGGAAATTATAGACTGATCAGTAATAGGATATTGGTCTGTAGTAGTGCAGGATTCATGGTGAAAGACTTTTATAATTTAGTTTTCATATATATATAGGTATAGGTATTAGCCTTTTGCTTTAAAAGAAAATAATTAGTTTAAATAAAAATGAATAATAGACAATCTAATTATATAATTATATTTTCATTTTTTTAAAATTTCAAATAAAAATAACTTTTTTCTTTACATGTGTTATTAAATCATATTGAATGGTTTGTTATGAGAGGTATCTTACATTAAATTTAAATTTATTATTTACAAGGGAAAATAAATTATTTATTTTTATTATTGCTAAAGTAACAATTGTCATTTTTTCTTATATTCATTAATTATTGTTTATAAATGTTTTAATTTATCGGTTGTTCAATTTTTTTATAAAATTGACTACTCTTGTGTCTATTATTTTAAGGGGAGAGCACCTAGTAGCTGAACATGTCTCTATTACTCTAGATAGCATTTGTTCCATTTAATTCTTATAGACACCCCAAATTCACCACTAACTAGTTTCTTGCAAATTAATTAAAAATAAATAATTTAGTTAGTTATCTTGCAATTAATTGTTATCCTACTATCTTGTAATCAATTAATTAATTAATCCTACTCTTATTCCTTGCAAGGTTAATTCATTAAATCAACTTTTTTAAATAACCTTAATTTTTTATTTCTTCCAACTTAATCAATTAATTAATCCATGATTAGTTCATCAATTAAGACTAATTAACCCCTCTTAGTATTTCTTCTATTTTTGAAATCCACATCATCCTTAATTCTTGTCCTTTTAATCCTAACCATTTAATCCATGTACATGGATCTTAACTCTCAATTGTTCTCCTATTTCCATGTGTCCTCACTCCATATTCTCCCACATGCGTGAGCATGTGTGAGCATCATCAAGGAGAGGGTTGCAGATCAAGTTAGATTGAAAAATCATACCATGTGTTTGATAAGTTTACTCACATGCATCACCAAGTTTATCTATATTTTTGGCGATCTCATCTTATTCTAAGTTATTGTTTGTCTTTCCATGTTTATACATTCAAAATTGATTATATCTCTTAACATTGAATATGTAAACTTTGTGTCACTGATCTTAGAGTTAGGAGTTTGAGTCTTCTAATTAAAACTATCTCAAGTGATAGTATAAAATTTACAAATAATTTTAAAAAATATTTTGGTATTTATTTTAATTTTAAAATAGTTCAAATTTAAAATTAAAAACTCCACGTAATGGAAGCATGAGGATTTATTGATAAAATTAATTTAGAGTGGGAGCTTTGAATAGACACACCACCACTATATTAGATTTGAGGGGGATTTATGTTAGAGTAATGAGGAGATATGGTGGATAGGAATGAAAGAAAGGAGATTAATTTGCATTGAGGGATCATGGTATAGAAGGAGAAATAATACGGGGCATGTAGAACTACTTTAAAAAAGAAAGGGATATGTAGAGAAACGATTATTTTGGGGATTTTTTCTTTTTTTTCTTTTGGGAAGGTAAACAGGAAAGCTACAGAGTGAAGGGGTGAAGAAGAGAAATATAATTTAGGAAAATTTCTATGTTAGTGTGGTTATCAATTATTTCTATTTTCTTTGAGGAAATTTATGGAATCAATTGTATATTACATTTTGCATGTTTAAAAAGAACTCATTTATGAGATTATAGGAAAAAATACCCAACACATTTAGGGATATTTTTTATTAATAGAGAGTTTCTACTTTACATCTTATATGCTAGAGGTTATGAAGGTTGAATAAAATTTTATCACTCTATGGCTTGTGTGATTTTTTGAGAGACGTTATATATATCTATATCTATATATATGTGTATATTCAAATCTTTATTTTCTATAATCCTTGATCGTAGAAATGCTTTCATAACTGCATTTTATAACTATGTAGATACTAGAGATGTCATTAATATCAATCTTATGACTATATTTACAATACTAGATCAAAATATATATAATATTGGTCTTATATCGTATAAAATTGATGTACATTGCAAGAGTAAAGAGTCTATACATATCTACCCATGTAAATACCCTGATATTGTTATGTATAAAAAGAGTTTTCCATTGAAGTAAATTTGACCACATAAAATATGACTATTGTTGTATGTAAGATGTATAATATGATTTATACCAATCTAATCACACAAATTATGTTGTTTTTATCTATATCAATTAACATCAAGGGGGTAAATTTTTTATTAAATCAAGGAAACGTTACAAAGCAAGGGCATTAAATGGCCTTATCAAGTTCAACCAAGTGATCCAATTGATGAGACAACTCTGGGGGTAGTTGACCCCGATCCACCAAATTCCAATCATGAATATGATCAGAAGCCCATTTAGCCAAGCAATCAACAACACCATTCCATTCACGAGGAATATGATTGAAAGTAATATACTCTAGAGAGGCATAGAGAATGAGAATTTGTTTAACAATCAAAGCTAGCTACCAGCTCACATTATCCAAATACCGCCTTTTCAGTAAGTTCACCACAACTTGTGAGTCAGACTCACATATGATCCTTCACCATCCCAATTGACTATCCCGCTCCACGACCAATAAAATGGCTTGAGCCTCCATAAGATTATTTGTATGAAGACCCTTATACATAGACAAAATAAACTGAACATCTCTAGAGCTATCTCGGCCCACATCCCCAATGCCAGCATGACCAGGATTTCCACGAGAAGAGCCATCCGAGTTGATTTTTAGGACTGCAAGAGGAGGAGGGGTCCATCTTCCCTCTCTATTCACCTTCAGGGTAGGATGCTTGCATCTCTTACACATGAACTATCGTTGCGGAGGAGGAAGATAAAGACAATTACAACAACCAACATCACGAGGGTCCACTGACATAGTCATATCACACTTAGCGGCAATATTTTCCCCTAAAGAGTGTAGAATTTTCCACCAATGGTGAGGAGCCATCAACAATGAATCCTAAAAAATCTGCCTATTCCTCTCCAACCACAGGTTCTAGATAATAAAGGAAGGCCCAAGAGCCCAAGTAGCCTGAAGAAAGGAGGTAGAAATAGGGGCCCTACCCCACCGTTCCCCAAACTCCACCAAAGAGGAAGCATGCCAGTAAGCCATATTCCACACCCCCACCAAAAAATGCCATATCTCCCTAGCATAGGAACATTGGAAGAAGATATGGGAGACACTCTCTTCACAACTATGACACAAAACACACATAGAGGGGCCTTGGAAACCATGCTTACATAAATTATCCTAAGTAAGACATTGGTTTTGAGCCACTACCCACATAAAGAAGTTGCACCTGGGCCATGACAACTTGTGCCAAACTTGCTTCCACCAAGGGACCTCAATGTCCCCAAACAACTGCATCCCTACCTACTTATAACTAGTTGCCATAGAGTACTTTCCAGACAAGTCTGAACCATCCCAAGCCTAGACATCAGGTCCTCTCAAAGACTTACAAGCATGGGAAGCAAGAAATTGGCAAAGCTCATGCCTATCCCCCTCAGACCCTCTAGGTGGCCACTCAGAAGGATGCTTCCAGTGAAAAATTACAACCAAACCACCATGCTGCACCACCTTATAATGCTCCACAGTATTCCAGCCACCCGCAATAAAAACATCAGAAAGGGACTGGAGATGAGGAAAAGGAGAGAGAATAGGAGGGTGACCATCCCAAGAATTTGACCAAAAAAGAGCCTGTGACCTCAAATAACAGATCCAAAAAAGTGCACACTTAATCAACTACACCCCCACTTTCAAATTATGCCAAATCATAGAGCCACTCCCTTCCAGAGGATAGCGAGGAACCTCAAAAGAAGCAACACCCCGAAGGTATTTATGGTTGAGAATACGAGCCCATGACTAGTGCTGATTAGTACACCAGTGCCAGTAAAGCTTGGCAGCAAGAGCTTTCCCATTCAAAATAGCATAGCGTAAACCAAGACCACCTTCCTACATTAGTCTACACATTGATTCCCACTTAACAAGGCTCCATTTTGAAGACAAAAAATTATCGCTCCAAAGAAATTGATGAGAAATAGCATCAAATTCCTTAAGGAACTACATAGGAGCAGCTTGAACTAAGCACTTGTAGATGGGAAGGGCCTGGATAATAGACTTGAGAAGAGTCATTCTAGCAGCAGTAGACAACCAACGATGAGTCCAATGAGTAACCTTCCACCTAAGCTTATTAAGCAACAACTGCCAGGAGGACCTAGGTTGACAATCAACAACAAGAGGAATACCCAAGTAGACAAAGGGAAGAGACCCAATTTGAAACCACAAAATAGGTGCAATCTGACGCTGGATAGCTTGAGGAGTATTAAAGAAGAATATAGAAGACTTCTGCTCATTGACTCTCTGGTCTGAAGCCACATGGTAGATGTCCAAAGCTTTCCTGAAGGAATCATCCTCCCTAATACGAGTCAATCCCATAAGAGAGGTATCATCCAAAAATTGGAGATGAGAAAGCGTAGGCAAGCCCATCCCCCACCACCAGCCATGAAGCAAATGATGTGAAACCTAAGATTTAAGAAGTCGGCCAAGCCCCTCATCCAAAATAATAAATAAATAAGGAGAGAGCAGATCCCCCTGACAAAGGCTCCTAGTAGCCCTAGAAAGCTCAGAAGGTTCCCCATTCATAATAACCGAAAAGTAGGAAGAAGTCACACAACTCAAAATCCAGGTCACCCAATCAGAGGAAAAACCAGAGGCCAACAAAATCTTTTGAAGAAAACTCCATTTAACCCTATCATAGGCTTTGGCCATATCCAACTTGATAAACATAGACCTATCCTTAGAGGTTTCCATGAAATGAATGGATTCAAATGCAATCACCACCCCATCTAGAATTTGACGACCAGCCACAAAGCCGCCTTGTTCCTTAGAAATGATCACAAGCAAACAAAATTTAAGCCTCTCAACAATCAACTTTGTAATAATCTTATACACCACGTTACAGAGCAGAATAGGTCTAAAGAGATCAAGTTTGTCAACACCTTCCTTCTTAGGAATGAGAACTAGAAAAGTAGCATTTAGGGCACGAAGCATCTGCTTACTATGAAGAGACTCCCAAACCACCTCCAACAAATCCAGCTTCACAATATCCCAAAACTCCTAGAAAAACTTAACTGGGAAACCATCAGAGCAAGGAGATTTCCATTTGTTAATCCCAAAAACCACCTCCTCCACTTTTGACAAAGTCTCCGGTTGAAGAAGCGAAGAATTCAACTCATTAGAAATTAAAGAGGGAATACAAGCAAGGACCCTATTTTCATTAGCCTTTGTAGGTAAAGAATCCTCAGTGAATAGATTAGAGTAGAACTGATGAGCCTCTCTAGACAAAGCATGTTGTGCAGAGATAAAAATACCCTTAGAGATAACAAGAGAAGAAATAAAACACTTATTTCGATGAGCTTGCACTGAATGATGGAAAAAATCCTTATTCCTATCACCCTCTTGAAGCCAATTAATCCTAGCCTTTTGTTTCTAGAAAATCTCCTCACGAAGCTCCCACTCCACCAATTTTAGAACCTAGGATTCAACATGCCCAAGAGCCTCCGAGAAGCCCAAATCCCAACTCTGGCAGGTAATAATAGCAAGGCGATCCAAAGCTTCTCTTTTCCTAGCCTAAAAATTACCAAAACTCAACATATTCCATCGCTTAAGATGAAACTTCACAAATTGCAACTTCTTAACTAGAGAATACATAGTTGTACCATACATAGAGGTGCCATCCTGCCACCACTGAGCCACAAGATCACCCAAAGACGGATCACGCAACCACATAAGCTAGAATTTGAAAGGTGGATTCTTAGGATTTGGAAAAGCTGAAGTCAAAAAGTTAATTGGCCAATGATCAGAGCCACACCAGTCAAGAATCTTAGAGAAAATGACCAATCTACCTCTAACCCAAGAGAAAGAGACAAGGAAATGATCAAGCTGTTGGGAAATCGCTTTAGGCCCACTCTGTCTATTACTCCAAGTGAATATTCTATTAGAGGGTTTTCATCCATCAGAGCAAGAGAGTCCACATTAGTCCGAAACAGATCTAAAGCAGGACCAAGCCTAGGAAGCCCTCCCCTTTTCTCCTCCAAGCTTAACACAACATTGAAATCACCAGCTAAAATCCAAGGTAGAAAGGGAGCATAGGACCTAACATACCTGATATGAGCCCAAAGCTGGATTTTACCATGAATGTCAATCGGGGCATAAACATTACTAACCAAAATAGTCTCACCAGATTCCAAAACCGAAGCGACCATGGAAATAGTAGACTGGATTGAAATCCACAAACGAGGAACAACCTTATGAGGATCCTAGAAAAGAGCCAGATCCCTAGAGGTTCCCCTAGACCTAATACACTGACACTAGCCAGAAAACCAAATACGAGGGGCATGTTGAAGCATGAGGTCCACCTAAAGCTTAGTTTCTTGAACACAAAAGATACCAGAAGAATGAACAACAATCAAATATTGAATAGCTTTTTGACGAGAGGTGCTATTCAACCCCCTTGCATTCCATGAGAGAATAATCATGAGGAAGGTTGAGAGAAGTGAGCCTCAAGGGTCTTAATAGCACCAGATTCTACCAACAAATCCTCAATAGATTTAAGCTTGTCTGTATCCTTCTTATGACCAGCTTTCGAAGAAATTTCAAAATGCCCCTTCTATAGAGGGCGTTGTAGCACCCCTAAAGTAGGAGATGATCCCCAACCTTTACTTGAAGAAAACACTACCTTAGCTAAATCTGCTAATACAATATCATCCTTCACATCAACAGAGGCCCCAAGAGGATCTGAAATCCCCTGCTGTAATGCTAGAGAAATATTCTGAATAACAATTGCTTGCTCCATCCCTGTATAACATCCATACCAGTGGCCCCAGAAGAAAGCTCAATAGGAATCCCTTCCTCAAAAGCCTGATTGTCGAAGACCTCAAACCAATTGAAACCTTTATCACTTTGTCTATCCTTATAGGCCCGCTTCTGACCCCTTCTTTTATTTCTCTACTTAACAGGGATAAAGCAATCCTTATTAGCCCCACCCTCAACCATAGACGCCTTACCTTTATCCCCTTTCTCCACCGAAGGAGTAGAAGAAGGAGAAGAGGAAACTCCTGCAGCTTTGGGTGCCCGAGGACACTAGCACCGAAGGTGTCCATACTCGTGACAAAAGTGGCAACAAAAAGGAAGGGACTTCTAATCTAGCAGTTGAATCCATGAGGTAGAGCCAATACAAATTTCCAAAGAATCCGGAAAAGGGTTATTTAAGTCAATTTCAACACAAATGTGAGCATAAGAGAATACCTTTTTATCCAAAGTATTTTGAGCAATGGCAGCCGACTTCCCCAACAAAGTAGCAATCTGGTGCAGAATATCCTCCCTCCAAAACTCCAACGACAGCCATGGAAGACGGACCCAAATAGGAACCCGTGTAGGAAGAACCTCCATCACATTAAAAACTCCATGCCAGGGCTTAATGAACAAGCCAACATGATTGTAAAAATATGGGCCTCCCTCAAAAATAGGATTACAATTTGAGATGCAAGAAAAATCAACCATGAAATAGCCATTTGCAGCCACCAAAATATCAAAATCACCTTCAACCTACCAGGTTCGACGGATCCATGACTCTAAAGCTGAGAGAGGGACACAAATACCCAAGAACTTGTAGATCAGAACATGTTGGCTCCAATAAGCTATGTCCTCCTGAATTGATTTAGGAGAGATAACCAGAACAGGGTGATCTTGACTCTGTGACAAGCATCCATTTACTTTGTTGAGCTTAGAGCTCTCACCCACAAAGGACGAATCCAACTTTTGTGCATGCATGGCTGCCAAAAAAATTTAAGATGGCTTTGGCCCAGCAAGCACAAGGCTTTTGGAAGCCTCTACCATACATCCACATCGAAACCCAACACCAAACCCACATCGATTCCCCCTCTCTAAACCCACACCGCTTCCACCTCCCACTTCCCTCACACCGCACAACCTCCAAACCACTGCACCCACCACCCCATAAACCCCTACACAATAGAAACAAAGCCCTGCCTTGTTACGAGGGTTGCGGGCAACTAACAGCGAGAGTATAGGGTGCATCAGGTCAAATCCCTATTTGTTGAATGTTTTAGTCAAAAGATATTACCAAAAACTTGATAACTCTATCAATTTAGATCATAACTTCTTAGCAAATAAAAATGGCATTATATTGGCCTCTAAATTCCAAAAGTAAGTTTGTTATGGAGGTTAGGGAAAAAGGGAATATGTCATTTTCTAGTATTCAAATCAAAATATGTCTTAGAGTTGGATTAGGTGTTTACATCAAGTTTCAAAAATAAGGATTTTCATAGGAAATGATTTGGTGCACATTTAAGAGGTCTCTTGTGAAATGTGATATAAAACTAGCCTTCTCAAAAGTTCTGAGGTGATAAGGGTTAAAATCAGAGGGGATAGGGTTCTTGTGGGGATAAAATGCACATTGCCCCATCTTAAGTCTCTTCTAGGTCGACTCATAAACTTCTCCATTCCGTCGTTTCACAGGGTTCTCAGGTATTGCCAGGCTCCAATTACCCAAGCTAACTACTTGTATTCATGGAAAATGCAAGATTTGGTCCTCCTCCTTCCAATGATTTCATCATCAAGTGCTTGGTAATTTAAGGTGTCTTTTCTTTTGCTTTCTCTATTCTTGGTAATCCTAATAGAGATTTCTTTTATTATCTATGATAGAGTTTTCTAAGTTAGGTTTTCCCATAGTGATTGCTCCTTATCTCAAGATGTATGTTTCTAACTGTAATTCCTATTGTTTGAAATGTTTCCCCATAGTAGAAGCAAATCTCATTTTCCTTTATGCTTCTAACCATGCTCTGTGGGTGTTACATTTTCTAGCCATAGCAACCGTGAAACACGAAGTTTTTCTGATTGCCTTATTTTAATACACATGATTTTCCTAAGTAAGCTTACCTATATGCAAATGTTGAAGCTGTTTTATGACCATAATGCATCATTGAGCGTTATCTCCATGTCAGTGTTATACAAGTTTGAGGATTTTAAAGTGTGGCAAGAAGCACATGACTTGTGTGCTTGCACTTGAGTGATTTAGACAGACTAGATTTTTCTTGCTTATTTTGCACAGGGGAAATTGTTTACAAATTTGCACATTAAGATCAATAGGAGCATGCCCAAGTTGATTTTCTCAATATAATATTTTAGTTATGGACAAATACAAGTTTCTCCATTTGTAAATGACCATGATTGAAAGTATTGTAAAATGCTTTCAAGAATCAGATAAGTTGAAGTGAAGTGAATTCTATTTCCTGAATCGAGTATGTTATATTAGCTAATATTTCACCTCAACTAAAGAAAAGGCATAAGTGATACTCAAGTTTTAGCTTTAGTCAACAGGTCTGCTTGGTGGAACAAATTAAGAATGTATGAGACATCGTCTGATATAAACAACCACAGAGATTATCAGTGAATCTCTGAGATTTTGTAGTCTTAGTTAGGAAAAAGGATATATAAATAGTTTATACATTATTTGTAGAACTACAAATAAATTTAACCAATGATGAAAGAGAATAATTTGCTCCTAATTCATATCATTGGTTCTTTTGGGCTTTGATCTTTCTTTCCTAGGAAACTGCTCACTCCTCAACCTAGTTAACGGATTTCAGAGAATGCCTTGAGCTGAAAAAATCATTTTAATTGTTTATGTTACAATTAACTCTATTCTGTTTTTCCCAAATGACCACTGTAAAACTTTCAAGTAATCCATGTAAGATAAATCAGATTTATCGCTTTGATTAGCAATCAATATGAGCAAAATGATAAGCCTCTTTCTACACAATACTTATTTCATCTTGAACATTCATTCTCAACCCACTAACTTATCTTTCAATTATGTCTTTGTCTACCGTAAGGTGACCTAACTAATTTAAAATAAAGAGGGGTAAAATTTTTATTAAATCAAGAAGAAGTACAAAGCAAGGGCATCACATAGCCCTATCCAGCTCCACCAAATGATCCAAATGTTGAGACAAATCCGGGGGTAACTGACCCCGGTCCACCAAGTTCCAATCATGAATATGATCATAAGCCCATTTAGCCAAGCAATCAGCAACAACATTCCATTCTCTAGGAATATGAGTGAAAGTAACAGACTCCAATGAAGCACAAAGGTTAAGAATGTGATCAACAATGAAAGCCAAATGCCAACTGACATCCTCTAAATGCTGCCTATTCAACAAGTTCATCACAACCTGGGAGTCAAACTCACATATGATCCTTTGCCATCCCAATTGAATTCCACATTCTCGAGCCGATAAAATGGCTTGAGCCTCCATAAGATTATTAGTATGAAGACCCTTATAAACAGAGAAGATAAATTGAACATCTCCAAAGCTATCTCGACCAACACCACCAATACCAACATGACCCGGGTTTCCCTGAGAAGAGCCGTCCATGTTGATTTTCAAAATGCCTTGAGGAGGGGGAGACCATCTCCC
>VDFB02076119.1:0-23553 GCA_007258455.2 Sequoia sempervirens
ATCCAAGAAAACTCTCTACCCTAATCCATAAACCCTCAATCCTTAATCCCTCAACCCTTAAACCCTCAACCCTCTACCCTCAACCCTCAACCCTTAAACCCTAATCCCTCAACACTATACCCTATACCCTCAATCCTCTACCCTCAACCTTAAACCCTCAACCCTCAACCCTCAACCCTTAAACCCTAACTCATTAAACCCTCTACCCTATACACTAAATCATCAACCCTCAACCCTTAATCCCTCAACCATCAATCCTTAAACCCTAAACCTTCAACCCCTATACCCTCTACCCTTTACATTGGACCCTCAACCTAATCCTTTAACCATATACCCTCAAACCTATACCCTAAACCCTCTACCCTCAACCCTAAACCCTTAAACCTTCTATCCTATACCATCAACCCAATACCCTATACCATCAAACGTAATCCCTCAACCCTTAAACCCTAATACCCTAGAAACCATCAACCCTATAGGTCCTCCACCCTTATCCCTCAACCCTATACCCTCAACCCCTAGATCACTTTTTCTCTATCTATACATCTCACCTCTCCCTCCCTTCCTCTTTCTATGTACCTCTTGTTCAATCTATCTCTACCACCCCCTCTTACTCCCTCTATCTCTCTCTCTCTCTCTATCTCCCTCCCACTCTCTCCCACTCTCTCTCACTCTATCTCATGTCTCTCCCTCCCACCCCCTCTCTCTCATGTCTCTCCTCCCAGAACCTGCAGGTGTCTCTCTCTCTCTCCCCTCTCTCTATCTATCCTCCCACCCTACCTAGATAAGTCCCTCTCACTCTACCGCTCTCTTTCTCTCCCTCTATTAGGTCACTCCCTCCCACACCATCTCCCTCTCTCAGGTCTCTCACTCTCACTCCCTCTCTCTCCCACTCCCTCTCACCCCCCTCACACTCTCAAGTCTCTCCCTTTGGAACCCTACCTACATAACTCTTTGTTTCTCTTTGTCTCCTTGTCTCCCCCTCTCTCTCTCCCTCTCTCTCTCCCACCCCCTCTCTCTCTCCTCCCTCTATCCCACTCCCACCTACCTGGCTAAGACCCACCCCTCTCTCTCTCTCTCTCTCTCTCTCTCTCTCTCTCTCTCTCTCTCTCTCTCTCTCTCTCTCTCCTCTCTCCTCTCTTTCCCTCTCCTCTCCCCTTTTCCGATCCCGCTCCCCTCCCCCCTCCCACCCTACCTAGAAAACTCTAGATCTCTCTCTCTCTTGAAATTCTCCCTCCCTCTAAAGACATACATAAATGCATACATACAAGCATAATACATATGTACATACAATCCTACATACATACAAGCATACATGTACATGTGTAGATACAATCTTAAATATGTATAGGAATACATACAATATCCATACATTGATACACACATGCATACATACATACATACAAACATACAAATATATAAACATACATTCAAGAGAGTAGCATTTAACATAAAGCAAGACATAATGCAAGCATGTTATATTGTGCTCACATTATGTCTTACTAGACATGCTCCCCACAAATGAAAAAAACCATATCAAAATTAAGACATAACGTGCTCGAGTTATAACGCACGCGCATTATATCTTGCTTTGGGAATCCCAAAGCCTTGGGATTGGTATTTTCCTTGGAATACCAAACCAAAGGCTTGAAGGGCATTCCCAATGACCAAAGACGTATTTTTGCAAATTCTACAATTTTTCACATAATCGGGTTCGTGCTCCCCATTAGGATTGCACGTGGTTCAATATCAAACAAATAGAACACTTGGGTAATGTTAGGTTCTCTCTTAGCTATCCAACAATGCAATTTTTTTCACTTTCTAAAAATGTTAAGCCTTTCATCCATAATTTATTTTGTTTGTATGTCTCCTTTTTGGAAAAAAGTAGTGTTTGGTGTTTTTTTCGTTATAAATTAACCGTTCATCGAAATTTCAAATAAATTATAATTTTTAGAAACTAGACTCCACTCTACAAATTTAAAAAAAAAAAAAAAAATCATTTAGTTTCCAAAATTTGTAGGGGTAATGTGGCCAAAATTCTATTTTCTAGGAAATGTTCACTTCAAAATTAGTAAAAAATCAAATATTATTTAAAAAATTATCAAAAAAATCATGCATGAACTACATAATGTTAGCTAACTTCTAACTGTAGTGATTTTAAAAATACTTAAAAATGGTTCTCCGTACAAGGGTCGTACAAGAGTTGCTATGTTATGTTTTTCTGACAAAAATAACACCAATTTGTGTACGTCCCTCATTTAAACCCCTTAATCTCAACCATTTTTAAAAAAAAATAGTAGTTTAGAAATTAGACTCAGAGCACTTCGATCCTTGGTTTTTTTCCATCTCAAAATTTTGAGTCTAACTATCCTCAATTTCACGTCCAAGGTCAGTATTTCCTGATTTCATAAAAAATTGTCCACTTAAGTCCTTTTTTCTGGAACCATCTTTGTGCACTTACACGGTCCAAAGAGTTTATTATCCTTTTAGAGTCCTCAGTTATGCTTTTAATTTTTTGAGTGGGCTCCACATTACCTTTTAGAGCTTTAATGTTTTAGCTTAGAGTCCCTTTCTATAATAAAAAAAGGCCACATTCATTAGTGCTTTTCAAACCCCACCAAATAGCCATGGCCTCAGCCTCATTTCTTGTAGCAATACCCAATCCTTTAGAATAAACTTTAATAACTCTACCTTTGTTATCTATGAATAGACCTCCCATAATAGCCAACCTGAGGTTACCCTTAGAGCAAGTTCCAAACTACTTTTTTGTTGTTCTCTAAATTCCTTATTATTTCTTTCTTTCCACAAGTTCCAAGAAACAAAGGGAGGAACCTCCTTCCATAGTTTCACTATTATAGGGTAAGTATATAGGAAGAAGCTCCACTGATCAATAAAATTTTGTAGGTTAGGAGGAAACACCCAATCCATTAAAAGGATATTCAATACCCCTGATCAAACTTCCCTTACAAATGGGCATTAGAACAACATATGAATTATACTTTCAAATTATTTTGAGAAAATATGAAATCTATTAACTGAAAAGAAGAAAATAGGTGTTCCACCTTTTGGGAGGTGGAATACGAACTAGGTGTTTATGGACCTAGACCAATTTTCTTCAAGTACCATTCAAGGAAACCCTTGAGATCTCAATCCAAGGATGAAATGGGGGAAAGAGATATGCTAGCAAGGTGTCCTAGGGTGTGATAAAATATTAAAGGAGGGTTCACCACCAAGCTAGGGCTTGGAAAGACAAGAGATGAATGAAACATGCAAAACCTAACTAAATGACCTAGGAAATGAAACTGAAATGTAGAATAAAAAACTAAGAATGAACAAAGGTGCACCTGGAAGAAGGATGAGGTCAAAACAAGCTCTAAAACCTTGAAATCCTGATGTTTTATGCCCACTAGGACTCATATGCTAGTTTGGGTGATTTAGTCCCAAACTAGGGTTTTTGTACCAAAACTAAAATCTGGTACTGACAAGTCTGGATGTTATAAAATCGAGAAAAATCACTGTACTAGGACTCATACACCACAAGTGGTGTATTAGTACCATTTTGATTTTTCAAAAGGTCAAGATCTGAATCTATTCTCCTATCTCTACTCTTCCTTCCACACTTTGCTTTTGGGTATGAAACCCTGAATTATGACCTATAGACTTGACTTTTTGTGATCTTGCAAACAAGGTGACAACTTGATAACTTTCCTCAATCTTACGACTTTATCTTCAAAGAATCTTCAAGCTTCAAGACACCTAGATTTTTAATCACACATATAGAGAGAGAAAAAATTGTTGATTGTTAGGAAATAGGGGTTTGCTTGGTTAAACCCCGTTTAGGTAATTAAACCGTATGATGAAAGAATGAAACATGAACAATGATACCTTGAATGATGTCTTGCAATGTAAATCTGCAACCTAACATGAAGTGGCCATGAATAATGTAGATCTTGATCTTGAATTAGATGTAGAACAATGCTTAACTTGGATCTTGTATGCTACATCACAACATTAGCTCAACAACATGATTGATGCATTATGCCTTTGACATGATGATGGATCTTGAATTGCTGCAAAAAATGGTGAAGAAATATGCTCTTGAATTCCTTAGCAATTCTCTTGAATTCTCTTGAATACTCTTGTGAACTCTTGTGAAAGTGCTCTTGATTACTTATGAAATTCTAGGATTGCTTAGCTGTTGAAATGATGAAATAACCTTTTATTTATACTTATTTATGCCAAATTTCCTAAAATTAGAACACTACAAGCTGACATAAGATCTAGGAAGATAATATCCCACCAAGAATTGAATTTAAATTAGGTCCTAACTAGAGTGGGACTCATACGCCCAGTGGCTCAAAACTAGGGCACAAACTCCAAGACAAGTCTTGTTTAATGTGAAATTCAAAATCAGGTCCCAAGACCTAGGTGGGACACATATTCCCAAGGTGGAGAATGAGTCCCAGACCACTAAATCTAGAACACATGACCCAAATCACTAAATTATGATTTGTCATTTGATAAATTTTGGGATTATCTCTGAAAAAACACATTTAATAAGGCTTGTGGATGCAAAATAGGGCCAATTAAGGAATAAATAAGCCCAATTAATTAATTAATAAAAAACCTAGATTAGTGTGAAATT
This sequence comes from Sequoia sempervirens, assembly GCA_007258455.2. Taxonomy (NCBI): domain Eukaryota; kingdom Viridiplantae; phylum Streptophyta; class Pinopsida; order Cupressales; family Cupressaceae; genus Sequoia; species Sequoia sempervirens. The sequence goes on from VDFB02076119.1 coordinate 4,646, forward strand.
GTAAAGCTACACTTTACAACACTGTAAATAAGGCACCATTAGGTCCATTTAGTTAAAAAGGCCCTAAACTTAATGTGAAGGTGTAAATAAATACACTTTACAACACTAAATTAAGGAAAAAATAGGTTTATTTAGCTTAAAAAGACCCTGAATCTAATGTGAATGCGTAAAACACATTAGAAAACTAGATCAATGTGATATTAGGTTCATTTTAACATTAATTATTCCCAAATTAGGTGTGAAATTGTAAAGGGTGACATTTTTTGTCACTACATTTAGACCCCACTTTAGTGAGAGGAGGAACTTGCTTGAAACTCACACTAAAGTAGACATTCAAGAGGGGTCCATGGTCTAGGCTAACAAAGATTGAGGAGGTGGCCAAGCCCCCAAGATCTAGGATCCTACGTCAAACCAACATAAGCACAAAAGGACACACACAAGGTGTATGATATGCAACAACAAGACTAGATACACGAACATATGATGTCAAAGATATAAAGACAATAGAACAAGAAAGAAAAAGGTGGATCAAGCTTCTACCATTTGTCCTGCACGTTGTGGATCAAATCTAAGATATTTGTCCAAAAATTTACACTCACTTTGAGGCAACGAAACTTCAGGTTGTCCGCTGGGTAAGTATCCAAAGCGTGGCTTAGTGAGAAATTCATGCCTTTGTATCGACTTCTTACTATATAATGAGAAAGTTAGGCCCACATTTAGGATTATCATCATACGCTAACCATACCAAAGCTATACCTCCTGATAACATTGAAAAGGTGCCACAAAACATGAATGGTAAGATTCATGAAGCAAACAAAACTTCCTATGCCTGACACTCATGAATAAACAAGATGGCACCACAGGCAAGCAAAGTGTGTTATGCAAGGTGGCCATATAACAGTTATTGTAAATGCGAAATAGTGTAAGGTACGTTCAAAGGGATTTTTCTTAGTTCATGTAAGGTCTCTTCTTAGGGAACATCGTTCTTAATGTCTCCAAGAGAGGAAAAATAAAAGGAATATCACGCTCTCAGAGGAAATCAAACCAAATGAAACCACCAAGAAAAGGACTCATCACAAGAATAAAGAAAATCACATAGTGAAATGTGAGTGTCGATGCATGCCCCCACTTTAAAGTGGTTTCTAACACCATCACTATGAGAAATTTCTTTAAAGTAGAAGAAGACATGAGAGGTTATTTGAAAAGCCCTATGCCAAGTCATATGTTTCTGAATGAGACTACATCATGGATGAGGGGTTTCCCCCAAAACTTAGTATCAGTTAGAGGAGCAAGGTGCTTCACCATAAGGAAGAGCACTACACTCCTTAAGATGTTGAATTTCATTACCCAAAGACTTACATTCATTAGTAGAATGACCATGAACTCTATGATATACACAAAATGAACTCTTGTAGTAAAATTTCTTTTGTGTTCTTGGAGGGAGGGATATCAAATGATCTTGGAGGACTCTTGATAAGATACTCTCTTGATCAATAGTAGAATATGTTCTTTTATTTTTGTGACAAATATGTCTCTAGCTTAGTACAAGGTGTCATACCTACACGAGACTCTTTATATTACGAGATTTTGTACTCTCCTTTACAGGAGGGTGTAAAATCTATCAAATTTGAATCATTAGTTTTTTGCGTGATGACATTGATGTTAAGTGAGGACTTATTTGCTTCTTTTATTTCTTTTGAAGGACAATAATCAATACCACTAGTGTCTATCAGTTCAGGATGCACTAATGTTAAATTTGGCTTAGAGGGATCTTTTGTAAGATTTTTGACATTAAGTGAAGAATTGTTTGTTTGTTTCGAGGGACAATAACCAAGACCACTAGTCATTCATTGCGTGTCAATCTCTATAGGGACACAGATACCTTGTTCTCTAGAACCACATCCTTTTACAGTATATCCAAGTTATTTCATGAGTTCATAACCTTTTCCATAAATATTTTTCATTTCTTTCGGATTCGGTGATTTTTCATAGTTAGTTTCATCAAAGTTTGTTGTGTAATTTTATTCTTCTTCTAAAGTGTTTGAGGTGGATTCTTTTGAAGGGTATTCCAAATTTTGTGTTGAAATTACCACCTTTTTTTTTTCCCTTTTCAGATTCTTTCTTTATGATCTTTGATTATCCCATGAATTATGTGAAATCTAAGGAACACCAATCATCTTATAATAACTTTGTCACTTCCTCAATATGTTTTTATTTGTCTTTCAGTTGCATGGATTCTAGTTGTGTAGTTGGTGTTAATTTTTCCAAAGGATTATCCTTTCCTTTCTTAATGTTTAAACAAATTTTTGGTTTAGGTTCAGGTTTGAGTGTGTATACTTTGTTGTTGTAGAAATACTTCATTATACGATGAAGAGTAGAAGGCACCACATGAATCTCATGTATCCATGGTATTCCTAAAAGGATATTGTATGAAATATCATGAGGTATAACATGGATGGGAGTTTGTAACATGGCTTTTCCATCTATAATAGGCAATGTGATCACACCTAGTGGTTGTTTTCCTACATTGTCAAATCCCCAAATAGATAAAGAATTAGGTTAAATTTTTTATTTATCCATGCCAAGTCTATCCAAAAGGGTTACACTACACACATTAATGAAAGAGCCATTGTCAATAAGGGTTATTTTTATTCCCCATCCATCATAGTTATCTATTATCATGAAAGAATCCTTTTGTTTTTGCACTTCTAGCGAGGGTAACTCATCTTGATGGAAAGTAATGTCTAAGTTGACCGAAGTTATAGCTTAAATTTGGGTTGCTACTTCATTTGATTGCACATTAGTGGGGGGAGGAACTTCTTGTAAGGTAGTTTGAATCATGTTATGATAATGAGGGGAGGCTTGAATAAGGTCCCATAATGATATCTTAGTAGGAGTATTCTTTAGTTGTTCAACAAGATCATACTCCTTTCCACTTTCTGGAGGCAAACAAGGAGGAGTTGGTAAGATAGGGTTAGGCAATGGGAGGGATGTTTAAGGTATTTGTATTGGTTGTTTATTGTTTCTAGTGTTATATGTATGAGCAATAGTATTATAACTTGGTTACTGTGAAACATTATTCTTAGGTGGGTAAAGGATAAGTTTGGGTTTGTTTTGAGTTTGTGTTTATTGTGAGGGTGGGTAAAGAATCAGAGGATTCTTGGATGTACCACAAGGTATTTAGGAGGTCAAATAATTAGGGGGGATCTAACAGACACTTGTACATTCAATACCTCAACAGTTTTGGTTTTATTTGTTTCTAATGAAGGGGAGTCTAGTGTCATCTTTTCATCATCATCTAAGGAAATCACATCACCCTTGTTTGTATAAATTCTCTTATTTTCTTCCACTATGATAGCTTCCATAATAGGAGTGTTTTTAGGAGAGAAACAAACTAGATGTTCATCACATTCAATGTTTGGTTCTTCTAAAATTGCTTCATCACAAGTAAGGGAGTTATCAATGGTTGGATTGTCTTGTTCAATAAGGTTTTCCCTAGGGGAAGAGAGGAAACTAAGATTCACATGACTTTCAATGGTTGTATTTTCTGACATCAAAGTATCTTCTTCACAACTAGGAGAGATACTAGGAGAAGAAAAAATGTGATTGTCGTGATTGTCCATAATTTCATTCCTTTGTCTCATAATGTCTTCCAAAATAGGATAGGTAGGGAAAGAAACATAAAGAGTTTTTTCATAGATCTTAAAGATCTAATTATCTAACACTAACATATCCTCATCATTTATAACAATATCACAAGAGGAGAAGATTTTGGGAGATGAATTTATACTAGTTGAAGTGTTACATAGGTAGGTTTCAATGGTCTCTTGTTGTGTTATGTGATCATCATGATTACCTATTGTTATGTCCTTTTGTTGATTAATGTCTTTCCCAACAAGAGAGGTACGAGGAGAGAAACAACTAGGGTTCTCAAAACTCTCATTGATTTATTCTTCTAACACAAAAATATCTTCTTCACAAATATGAGAGATATTAGGAGAAGAACGAATATGATTGTTGTGGCCACCCAAGGTTGTATTCTCTTTCATTAGACTAATCTCACTCATAGGAGGGATACTAGGAGAGGGATCAATGAAGAACAAAAAGAGAGGGGAGAGGACTTCATATTCATATGCACTTAACAAAATTTTCTTACAACACTCAACAAGATCTAAAAATAGAACATGAAGTATAATAACCATAGATTTTTGCAATGAAAACATGATGCAATGATTGTCTTACAAATTTGAAATGCAACAATGATAGATCAAACGTGTACAAGGAGAATGAAATTTTTAGATTTAGAACATGATAATTGATTGATTATGCTATGTAAAAATTTAAAAATGAAGTGTTGTAAATGCCATTTTGAAATTAAGATATTCATGAAATTAATTGATTTAAGCTAGATCTAATGAAATGCATGTAACAGAAGCTTAAAAAACTAAAACAATTATCTAATGATAGCAAATAGAAGTACAAAAATGATGTTTTTAATGTTGTAAAAGGGAATTTTAGGTCTGATTTGGGACTACTTTTCCTAGAGGGGCATATGAGTCATAGTCAAGGTTTTTGGAAGGGTCAAATGTTGAAAAATGCATAACATAGAATTCCCAAAAAGTAGTCAAAACAACCTGTAGTGGACTAAATCGCCTAGAGGGGTGTATGAGTCCCAGATTAGGGTTTTTGCACCAATTTTAGTAAATTCTTAGTTGTTTCTAAGGTTTCTAACTTCTATGATGTTTGGACTATTTGTAATTATAGAATTCCAGTGAAATTGAATGATCTAAAATGCAAAAATGCAACCTATATGCACTTTCAATAATTAAATTTTTTGAAACCCTAGATGCAAATTAACTAATGCAAGACCTAATGAAAAATTATTGTAAACTATATCTAGGTCTATGATGCACTCCAAATAACAAATAAGGTGTTCTAACGTCCAGGTTCACCAAAATGAAACAAAGAAAATAGGTGTTCCACCTTGTGGGAGGTGGAACACAAACTAGTTGTTTATGGACCTAGACCAATTTTCTTCAAGTTTCATTTGAGGAAACCCTAGAGATCTCAATCCAAGGATGAAATGGGGGAAATATATCTACTAGAAGGGTGTCCTAGGGTGTGATAAAAGATTAAAGGAGGGCTCACCACCAAGCTAGGGCTTGGAAAGACAAGAGATGAATGGAACATGAAAAACCTAACTAAATGGCCTAGAAAATGAAACTGAGAATGAACAGAGGTGCACCTAGAAGAAGGATGAGGTCAAAAAAAGCTTTGAAACCCTAAAATTATGATGTTTGATACCCATTGAAATTCATATGCCAGTCTAGGAAATTTAGTGACCCCAGACTAGGGTTTTTGTGCCAAAACTGAAATATGACAGTGACAAGTCTAGATCTCCTAAAATCTTGAAAAGTAAATATACTAGGACTCATAGGCCACAAGTAGCATATCAGTCTTGTTCTTCTTTTTTGGAATGTCAATAACTAAATATGTTCTCCTATCTTTGCTCTTCCTTCCACACTTTGTTTCTAGGTCTAAAACTCTGAATTATGACATGTAGGTGACTTTATGTGATCTTGCCAATAAGGTGAAAACTTGAAAAATTTCCTCAATCTTACAACTTTATCTTCAAAGAATCTTCAAGCTCCAATACACCTAGATCAGCAATCACACATGTAGAGAGAGAAAAACTTGTCGATTGTTAGGAAATAGGGGTTTTCCTTGGTCAAACCTTGTTTAGGTAATTAATTAACCTGTATGATGAAACAATGAAACATGAATAATGATAGATTGAATAATGTATTTTAATGTAAATCTACAACCTAACATGAAGTGGCCATGAAGAATGCAGATCTTGATCTTGAATTAGATGTAGAACAATGTTTAACTTGGATCTTGAATGCTACATCACAACACTGGCTCAACAACATGCGTGATGCATCATGCCTTTGACATGATGATGGACCTTGAATTGTTGCAATAAATGATGAAGAAATCTACCCTTGAATGCCTTAGAAATATTCTTGTGAACTCTTGTAAAAGTGATCTTTATTACTTATGAAATTCTAGGATTACTTGGGTGTTGAAATGATGAAATAACCTTGTATTTACACTCATTTATGCTAAAATTCCTGAAATTACAACAGTACAAGCCGACATTAGATCTAGGAATATAAAATATCACCAATAATTGAACTTAAATTAGGTCCTGACTATAGTGGGACACATATGCCCAAGGTGGCGTATGATTCCTAGTGACTCAAAACTAGAGCATAAACTCTAATACAAGTCCTATTTAATATGAAATTCAAAACTAGGTCCTAAGACCTAGGTGGGACTCAGACACCCAAGGTGGCATAGGAGTCTGAGACCAATAAATCTCAAACACATGACCCAAAACACTAAATTATGATTGGTCATTTGATAAATGTCAGGATTATCTCTGGAAGAAATCATTTAATAAGGCTTGTGGATGCAAAATAGGGCGAATTAAGGCATAAATATGACCAATTAATTAATTAAAACCCTAGATTAGTGTGAAAGTGTAAAGATACACTTTACAACACCCTAAATATGGCACCATTAGGTCCATTTAGTTAAAAGGCCCTAAATTTAATGTGAAGGTGTAAATAAATACACTTTACAACACTAAATTAAGGAAAATTTAGGTTTATTTAGCTTAAAAGGACTCTAAACCTAATGTGAATTCATAAAAAACATTACAACAATAGATAAAGGCAACATTAGGTTCATTATAACATTAATTATTCCCTAATTAAGTGTGAAAATGTAAAGGGCGACGTTTTTTGTCACTACATTAACAAAATGAAAGCCCCATCTATTGAGGACATCAATTGTAAGAATCTTACCATCAATAGATGTCCATCAAAAGTAGTTGATCTTTAGAATAATTTTAGGATTCTAAACTTTGTAACAATTGAAGTTTTGGGGGGTACGAAAAGGTTGTTCTAATTCCTTGTACACTACTTTCTCTAAGAATGCACTAGAGGGGTTAGTGCTTCTGACCAAAACATTTGTAGCATCCTAATAAAACAACCAACAATCACCAAGAAGTGAATCTAGCAAGGAGAATAAGTTAGAAGACCCTGGTAGAGGGACCCCGATAAAAGATCTCCAGTTCATAATTTGATGTTTGAGGTCTTTCCATTTAGGTGTTTCACCACCCCAAACAACATATCCATTTAAGAAGGCTCTATTCATCCTAATAAGGTCTTATTTTATCAGGTTCAACTAATCAATGGTTGACAGAGTAGGAATTGATACCCAAACCTCCTCCCAAAATTTGACTTGTCTTCCATTTCCAACCCTTCTCCTAGTGCCATGTTTTAAAGTGTTCCTAGATTTCACCAAATTGTTCCAAACACTAGAACCTTTTGGCAACTCTTCCGAATGGAGCAAGTAGCATGAGTCTCCGTTACCCATGTATTTAGCTTTCAATATATTGAACCAATCCTTTTCACCTTGAATAAAGAACCAACCTATCTTCGAAAGGAGAGCTTTGCTGAACAAATTTAACTTTCTTATCCCTAGAACTCCAACATTCTTAGGTAAGCATACCTTCTCCCAATTAACCAAAGCTAATATTTTTCTTTCCTCTGTACCTGTCTAGAGACAATTCCTTTGAATTTTCTCAATTTTGTTGATAATAAAGGAATGCATCTTAAACAGGGACATGAAGTAGAAAGGAAAACTTTGAATAGAGGATTTGAAGAGCTAAACCTTCCTAACTTGACTCAATATTTTTCCCTTCCATCCTACCAATTTTTTTGAATCCTCTTAATAATACCATTCTAGAAAATAATTTGGGGGCCTTTTGTGCACAAGGAAAGTCCAAGATAAGAATCAACAAGTGTTTCTTCTTGGCATTCTAGAATTCTAAGAACTTTGTTTTTCAATAGTTGACTAGAATTAAAGAAGTACAACTTAATTTTTGTATAGTTATTATGTTGTCCTAAAGTAGAGGCATAGTTCTAAAGAATGAACTTCCAATTAACTACTTCAACCATAGAAGCAACACCAAATAATGTTGTATCATGAAAAAACTACTGATGTGACGCAGGGGAGAGGGACAAAGTAGCTCTAATTCCCTTTAAAACCCCACTATCTAGATTTTTTTGTAGATTCTTGTCCAACACTTCCGCCACAATTATGAATAAATAGTGGGAGAGAGGATCACCTTGCCTAAGACCTTTCCTGCAAGAGAAGAGACCCTTAGGGATTCCATTAATTAGGACAAAACACTAGGGTTAGAAACACATTCTTTTATCAATCTTAGGATTTTAACACAAAAACCAAATTTCTCAGGAACAAAAAACAAAAAACTCTAGTCCACTTTGTCGAAAGCCTTTGAAATATCTAACTTGAGGACCATTCCTGAATTCTTGGAGTATTCCATAGAGTGAATATACTCATGTGAAGCAATGGTTTCATCAAGGATTTTTCTTGTAGGAATAAATCATTTTTGGTTAATAGATAACATTTTATCAAGAACAACTTTTATCCTATTTACAATAATCTTATAGAAGATTTTATACACTATATTGTAGAGGCTTATTGGTTGATAGTCCATTATTTAAACCACATCATATGTTTTAGGGGCTAACACAAAGAAGGTAGCATTAATCTGACAAAGGAGCCTCCTTGATCTAAAATTTCTCTTCACACAATGAGAAGATCTAAGGACAAGATATCACAAAAGTCCTAAAACAATGCAAGAGGGAAACCATTAGGGCTAGGTGCCTTGTAAGCTCCAAAGGACAAACCAATAGATTTAACCTCTTAGATTGACACCACCCTTCCTAATTCCTATATATCTCTTTCAGAAACAACTGTGGGAATGCCATCAAGTAGAGAATTGAGATCTTGGAAAGGGGTTTTAGATCTCCTCCAATAGTTTTAAAAAAGGATATCACCCCATTAGCAATGTCTTCATCATTTGTTATTAATTCACCCTTCTCATCCATAAAGAGATTAACTTTTTTCCTTCATCTATATTTTAGGGTGGATTGGTGGAAGAATTTGGTATTCTTATACCCTTCTTATAGCTATTGGACCCTAGATTTCTATTTCCATTTAATATTTCCTCTTTTTAAGCATTCAGGAACCATTTATTCCTAAGTTGTCTTTCTCTTATTGAGGTATCTTCACCCACAACTCTCTTCTCAATCTTCTCTTGAATATCTTTAAGATTACTAAGAATATTTTGTTTTGTGTGAAAAATGTTCCCAAAAGAATATTTTTTCCAACCTTTCACATTGGACTTAATTCTTTTAAGTTTTTGGGCTAAACAAAACATAGGCATACCTTGACATGGATGACTCCACCAAATCCAAATAAGATACCTAAATTTAGGATGTTGATTCCACATGATCTCAAATCTAAAAGGGTTGGGGCAAAGACATTTATGATCTTCCAAATTAAGGCTTAGAGCACTGTGATCCGAGGTCAACTTTGGGAGGGTAAAGAGATTCAACATAGCAAGAATATATCAATCACCTAAAATCAACACCCTATCCAGTTTAACTTCAATATGGTCACAACCATGATGTATATTGGACCAAGTAAACCTAGAACCTATGAGATCCACATCCAAAAGACCATCAACAACTATAAATTTGCAAAGTATAACATGGTATCCATGAAGTCTTCTACCCTACTAGCTTAACTGAAGGATAGAGTGGGGAGTTAAAATCCCCAACAATCAACCATTTTGTCCTCAAATCCTTTGACAAAAGATGCAACAAAGTGTTCCAGAGTTAATTTCTTTCCGCCCTAGTATTTGGGGCATAAACATTAAGAAGAATTCACTTCAAATTAGTCCTTCCTTACTTCCAGAATAGTTTCCCCAAAAAAATTGTTACTGAATTTTTAGAACCATTTTTTTTTTCATGATTCCATAGAGTTGCCAAGCCCCCTGAATGGTGCAAGGGCACCATGTCAATTTTTGTAAATATGGTCTTATATCATGTTTTTGTGGTTTTTGAGTTATGTTAGTTGTAATAAGGTCATAATAGAACATTTTACAATGTGTGGATTCATTTAGGTCGGTTTGGAGTCATCTTGTTAAAATTTTGCAAAACAAGTTGCAAAGTTGTTATGCAATATTTGCATTTTTAGTGTTTTTGTGGAAGTTCAAAGGTCAAGTTGGTTTTGTTAGAAGGGAAATCAGTTGAAACTGATTGGTAATGATATTTAATTCTTTAAAAATCCTTGGTGAACATTGTGAGAGAGGTTGGCTACTATAAATTTGAATTTTTGAATAGTGAAAGCACTGATTTCCTACATTTTGATAGATAATATGCTGCTATAGGTCTCTGTATGGTTCCCTATTGAGATTTATTGATCCAAAATTCATTTAAATTGTTGGTGGAATGAACTAAGAGTAATTTGGTATTTATTTGGGTTGATTTCATTTAGATTTGTGTAAGTTGGAGCATTTTCTCTGTTGACAGCCATAAAACCCTAAAATTGAGGGTCTCATTACATAAAATGGATGTATAGGCCATTCCACATGGTGAAACATGTGTTAACTTGGTGTAATGGAATAATCAGGCATATATTTTGTGTTTATGTGATGTGTAGGGGTAGGGAAGGTAGTTTGATGGGATTTGAATGATGCCCTAGTTGCAAACATTCATGATTTTGGTGTAAAAGGAGGAATTGAAGTAGGGTTTTGTAGAAAGAATGGTTGGAACCCTTTATAGTTGAGGAAATATGCTTGTGCAGACCTAATTTGATGTGTTTAAGGTTTTGGTAAGGTGAAATAAGGTTTGGAGGTTGTAGATTCAATAAGCCCCTGTGTGACAAGCCTACAATGGCCTATGTAAGGGTTTAATGGTTTGGTGAATTTGTAGGAGTTTCAATTATTAAAATTTGTTGATTTAAGCCTTAGGTAACCTTGTTGAGGTCCTGCAATTGAGATTTGAGGTTGGAAGAGGGGTTTGTCTAGTGTTGCTTTGGAAAATAGAGCTAATTGAGCCTCTTTTCAGTGTAGCAACAATTTTTAGAGGGTATTGTTCTGAAACAACCCTATCTCCTTTTTGGATATATTAAAGTAGAGCATAATGGGTATTTGAAATGATGTGTAGCTTATGGGTTTTCAATTTATTTTGATATTTATGGTTAGAAAACACCATTTGGAATGCTATAAGGAAAAGATGCAGAAATTGTGAAAAGTCACCAAGTTAGGGTCTTAAAGGTGAAAGAATTGTTTCAAATTGATTGAATTGTGTTTGTTTTAACAAAATCTTTCTTGTTCTGCATCAAGTGGTATTAGAGCATAGGTTTTGGTCTTTTAAGGAGAAAAGTTGCAATTTGAAGAAGGAGAAGTTGTAATTTGAAAGGAAAAGATGTCTCCTAAAGGAATTGGAGCACTTGGTAGTGAAATAAGATTGTTAAAGGAGTAAAAAGAAGCACTTTTAGCCATATTTACAGCATTAGAGACAAAACAAAGGAGAGGAATGGCCATTGAAGAGGATAGTGACTGAGAGGAAGAGGATGAGAATGAAAACCCTCCAAGAAGAGTCCAAGATGATGATGAGTTGAACCCTGATGAAAGAATGATGGTGAAAATGCTAAAGGCTATCAGATGAGATGCTTCTAGTGAGAAAAAAAATTTCCAATGTATAATGGAAAGTTAGATGTTGAAGAAGTGTTGGATTGGATAGATGCACTGGACAACTGCTTTGAGTACAAGGAGGTTGCAGAAGAAAAAAAGGTAAAATTTGCTAAGAATAAGTTGAAAGGCCTTGCTTTAACATGGTGGAACTATGTGTAGGAGGAAATAGTGAAAAGGGGAAAAACAAAAATCAGTTCATGCGATAGGATGGTGTCAAAGATCAAGAGCTAATTATTTCCAGTTGATCATACAATTTAGACATTCAAGAAGTTGCAAAACTTAAAGCAGAAGGAAAAGGATGTCATGGCTTACATTGAAGAATTTCACAAGTTTAGTATTAGAGCTAGTCATGTTGAAGATGAAAATGAGAAGATAGCAAGGTATATGAATGGTTTGAGTTTAAAAATTCAGGATGAATTAAGTCTTGCTACTCCTAGAATGGTTGAGGAATGTTTTTAGTTAGTTGTTAGGGAAGAAGAGAAGTTAAAAAGAAGGAAAGAAAGATAAGGACGAGGCAGAGTCAAAACTAGTACATGAAGAGGTTCAAGGCAGTCCTATGAAGACCAAGAAGATGCAAGTAAAAGCAAAGACCAAGTTGTTGATCAAAGAGGTGGATTTAGAGGCTTTAGCGGAAGATTTGGTGGACAAGGTAGAGGTTCAAGTACAAATTTTAGGAATATGTTATCATTGCAATTAGTTTTTCCATCAAGAATGGAAGTGTCCAGAGAAACAAGCTTCTACTTCAACTGGTGGTGATAAGATAGTTCAGTTGGTGCAAGAGGAAGATTGTGAAAGTGTTAAATCTCCTAATTAGCTTGCTCCTCCAAAAGTTGGAGAATCCTTATTGGTTAGAAGAACACTCCTCAAAGCATCCAAGGAGAAAGAACCCTAAAAAATAAAAACACTTTTAAAGACCACTTGCAAATGCAATGGAAAGGTATGTAAAGTAGTAATAGACTCTGGAAGTACTAATAACATGGTGTCGATAGAAATGGTTGATAAACTTAAGTTGGAAAAGATACCTTATGAAACATATTACAAATTGTCTTGGTTGAATGAGAATAAATATATTTTGGTTAATGAGCAAGCTTGTGTTGAGTTTAACATTGGTGGATATAAAGACAAAATTCTATGTGATGTGTTACCCATGGATGTGTGCCACTTGCTGCTAGGGAGACCATGGTAGTTTGATAGACATGCAATTTATGATGGTAGGAACAATACTTATGGGATTGAGAAAGATGGAATTTATTTTACTTTAAATCACTTGGTAGAAGATGATAAAGGACAAGGTAAGGCAGCTAAGGTGATCATGTTAGGTAATAAAGAGTTTATAAAGCTTGAGGAAGGAAAACATGAGGAGATTGCAGCAACTTCAAGGCTTGAAGGTACCAAGACAACAGAGGTGAAGAGTGATTTGATTTTGAGGGAAAATGAGATTAAGAAGGTAAATGATGAATTAATTGTGGAGATTCAAACGTGGGTTGAGAAGCATATTGAGGGCATGATAGAAAGAGTGCTTTGGTCATTGATTTCAAAAGAGGCTAGTGGGTAGTCAAATTTTGTCAATACAAAGGTATGTAAACCTGATGAAACAAAGATCCTAGAGACATAGAATCTAAGAGAAGAGATGAAAGGAAAAGGTGAAGACACTAAACGTGAATTGCAAAGACAGGTGGATAAGGACAAACACATAGTGAAAGTGAAGAAGAAGATGATTCATGGTGAAGATGGAAAAGGTATGTTTGCAGGTGTTCAAGTAGGTTTAACATAATTTTCAAATGAAGAGAAGGTCAGACAACATCCATCAAGAAAGTTGTTCAAGTTGGAGTAATTTCTAGGTGGTAAAGAGTTCAAAAATGCAAAGAACAATGCAAATATTCAATACCTGACTCATTGGAAAGGATTACCAGATGAAGAGGAATTTGGAGATCAAAGGCATGGTGTGGTCAAGTATGATTTACTATAATACAATCCTCAAGGGAGTTGAGTTCTCTTTTTCTCTCCGGGTGTATGGTGCAGGGTCACCATGTCAAATTTTGTAAATATGGTCAGTTTATGTCAAGTTTTTGGGGTGTTTGAGTTATGTTGGTTGTAATATAGTAATAATATACCATTTTCCAATTTGTGGAGTCATTTGGGTCAGTTTGGAGTCATATGGTTAAAAATTTCCAAAAAAAGTTGCAAAGTTGCTATGCAACATTTACATTTTTGGTGTTTTTGTGGAAGTTCAAAGGTCTTGACTTGGTTTTGTTTGATGGGAAAGTAGTTTAAACTGATTTTTCATGATATTTAATGGTTTAAAAATCCTTGGTGAACATTGTTAGATGGGTTGGCTATTGTAAATTTAAATTTTTGAATAGTGAAAGCATTGATTTCCTGCGTTTTGATAGACAATCTGCTGCTACAGGTCTCTATACGGTTATATACTGAGAGTTATTGATCTAAAATTAATTGAAATTGTTGGTGCCATGAACAAAGAGTATTTTGGTTTTTATTTGGGCTGATTTCACTTAAATTTGTGTAAGTTAGAGCATTTTCTTTGTTGACAGCTAGAAAACCCTGAAATTGAGGGTTTCATTGCATAAAATGGACTTATAGGCCATTCCACCTGGTGAAACATGTGTTAGCTTGGTGGAATGGAATAATTAGGTGTTCTTTTTGTGTTTATGTGCTTTGTAGGGGAAAGGAAGGTAGTTTTATGGGATTTTAATGATGCCCTAGTTGCAAACCTTCATGATTTTGAGTTATGGTCGGATAAAACCATTTGGAATGTTACAAAGGCAAAAGATGGAGAAATTGTGAAAAAGTCACCAAGTTAAAGATTTAAAGGTGAAAGAATTGTTTCAAATTCATTGAATTATGTTTGTTTTGACAAAATACTCCTTGCTTGCATCAAGTGGTATCAAAGAATAGGTTTTGGTCTTTTGAAGGAGAAAAGTTACAATTTGAAGAAGGAGATGTTGTAATTTGAAAGGACAAGATGCCTCATAAAGGAAGTGGAGCCCTTGGTAGGGAAACAAGGTTGTTAAAGGTGAAAGAACTTTAATGAGATTGTAGAATTAGTGACAAAAAGGAGGAAAGATAGCTTGAAGGAGAAAGTGGTAGGAGGAAGAGTAAAATTGAGAATGTGAAAACCCTCAAGAAGGACCAGATGATGGAAAGGAGTTGGAACGGTGAAAGAAGGATAAGTGAAAATGCTGAAAGGTTGTCAGAGGGGGATGGTTTTGGTGAGAATATATTTTGAATGTATAATGGAAGTTTGTTGATCATTGAAGAAATTTTGGATTGGATAGATGCACTAGACAACTACTTTGAGTACAAAGAGGTTGCAGAAGAACAAAAAGGTAAATTTTTCTAAGACTAAGTTGAAAGGCCTTTCTTTAACATGGTGGATAGGAGAAAAGAGTGGAAAGGGGAAAAACAAAAATCAGTTCATGGGATAGGATGGTGTCAAAGATCAAGAGCCAATTCTTGCTAGGTGATCAGGTAATTCAGTCATTCAAGAAGTTGCAAAGCTTAAAGTAGAAGGAAAAGAATGATATGGCCTACACTAAAGAATTTCACAAGTTCAGTATTAGAGCTAGTCATGTTGAAGATGAAAATGAGAAGATAGAAAGGTATATGAATGGTTTGAGATTCCAAATTCAGGATGAATTGAGTCTTGCTACTCCTAGGACAGTTGAGGAATGTTTTCAGTTGGCTTCTAGGGTAGAAGAGAAGTTAAAAAGAAGGAAAGAAAGACAAGGAAGAGGAAGATGAAGCACTATTAGAGGAACATGTTCAAGGAAGTCCTACGAAGACCAAGAAGATGCAAGTAAAATCAAAGACCAAGTTGTTGATTAAAGAGGTGGATTTAGAGGCTTTAGAGGAAGATTTGGTGGACAAGGTAGAGGCTCAAGTACATTTTCAGGAAAGTGTTATCATTGCAATAAATTTTTCCATCAAGCATGGAAGTTTCCAAGGAAACAAGTTTCTACTTCAACTGGTGGTGATCAGAGAGTTCAGTTGGTGCAAGAGGAAGATTGTAAGAGTGTTAACTCTCCTAATTAGCTTGCTGCTCCAGAAGTTGGAGAATCCTTAATGGTTAGAAGAACACTCCTCAAAGCATCCAAGGAGAAATAGATCTCACAAAGAAGAACACTTTTCAAGACCACTTGCAAATGCAATGGAAATGTATGTAAAGTAGTAATAGACAAGTTGGAAGTATTGATAACATGGTGTCTACAAAAATGGTTGATAAGCTTAAGTTGGAAAAGATACCTCATGAAACACCTTACAAAGTGTCTTGGCTAAATGAGAATAAATCTATTTGGGTTAATGAGCAAGATTGGGTTGAGTTTAATATTTGTGGATATAAGGAAAAAATTCTTTGTGATTTGTTACCAATGGATGTGTGCCACTTGCTGCTAGGAAGACCATGGTAGTTTGATATACATGCAATTTATGATGGTAGGAACAATACTTATGCGATTGAGAAAGATGAAAATTATTTTACTTTAACTCCCTTGGTAGAAGATGATAAAGGACAAGGTAAGGCAACTAAGGTGATCATTTTAGGTAAGAAAGAGTTTATAAAGCTTGAGGAAGGAAAACATGAGGAGATTGCAGTCACTTCAAGGCTTGAAGGTACCAAGACAACAGAGTCGAAGAGTGATATGATTTTGAGGGAAAATGAGATTGAGAAGGTAAAGGATGAATTAACTATGTAGATTCAAAAGTGGGTTGAGAAGCATATTGAGGGCATGATAGAAAGAGTGTGTTAGAACTGTAAAATTTTGAAATTTTTATAGTATATTGCATTCAAGAGTTCCAGCATTGAGTCCTTATCATAAGCATAAAATTCCCTCTTTGTATTGTCTTGCTTATTTATTCTCATGTGATCCATTTGAATCCATCTAGTCCTTCATATTTCATTAAAAGACCTGAATCGGCAAGACATAGTAAAAATCTCCCCGACCTGAATTTTCACTAACATGTATTTGTTAGAGACATATTGGTAGGAAAATTTTCTTGTTTCGGCAACAAAAGGAGCCATTTCGGCAAAGGGAATCATTGTTGGAGTGAAGTCATAGCGAATACATTGTGTTTCGCCGACTGGTGCATGTGGAAGTATACCGGTAAGACTAAAGCATGTCGGGGTAATGTCTTGGCGAAGGTGTCGGGTCTTGCCGAAAAGGCGTTGGGGATTCAAAAAGGCTATCGGGAGAAGCTATAGAGTCTTGTCGAGTTAAAACCTATGCCGATAGAGATATGCATCGCCAGGAGAAGCACATTTCGGCATAATTTTCATTGAATTTTGAATAATATACCGACATATAGCTCGGGGTGAGTTTTGCTGAAAAGGAGTAATCTGGAGGAGTGATTTCGGTAAGACATTTGGTATCGATATGAGTCTTCCTGAAGGTTCATTGTCTCACCGAAGGTATTGTTCCATTGATAAGGTTTATTTCTTTGGTGAGAAAACTTGGTGGTTACGCTGAAATGAGAATTTATCGGTGAAAGGGTGATTTTGTCTCAACGACTAGAGAATACATTGAAGAGTACATATCGGTATGGCACCATGAAGTCTATGAAACATCTCCCCAACTCAAGATTGTTATAGCGACATAAAAACAGAAGTAACAGTCATTATTTTCATTCCAAGTGTCGGTATGACTGTGGAATGTCTTGGAAAATGGTGAATAAATGTTGAAAAGGGACTTCACCCCAGATTTGAAATTTTCTCATCGATAGTACATTTGATGCGATGGTGCCAGTTTCAAAGGAGGCTTCATTCATGCTTCATTAATGGTGTGATGGGATAAAATAGTAATGTTTTAATCAATTCCTCATTTTTGAATTGATTGCTAGTGAATTGGCATGCTGAACAGAGAACTGGGATATTTTTTAGTCTGAGGAGCTCGAGCAGAATTCTATAAGTAATTGCTTCTTCATTTTTTCACATTTTGATTCTGTAAGCTTGAAAATGGAGTCTTCTGGTTCTAGAAAGGGTAAGCGTAGAAAGCTTGGTGAGAGTAGTCAGTCAAAGGGAAAGAAACAAAAGACTGATACAGAGCATGAAGGCACTGAAAGGAGGTTGAATCAAGACCTTATTGATCAACTACCTAGCTCAGGGCCTAAAGCTAGAAGGTCCGCACAGCTTAGGGCAGAAGTTGATAAGCTGGATGATAAATGCAAGTTCATAGGTGATGTCTGGACCATTGTAAGAGGGTATGAGCTTTTCAATTTCCACTACCATAGGAGAAACCATTTTGAGCCAGTCTGTAATCCATGAAAGTTGAATGTAGGGAAATTGGTGTGCCCTAATGTATTCATAAATGCAGAATTGGTAAAATTGCTTGCTGATCATTATGATCCAAAACATAAAGCTATATGTGATCCTTCTGGAAGACCATAGATACATGTGTCAAAAGAAGCAAAAGGTGAGGTTTTAAAATTGGAAGGGTATTGCAATGAGGAAATCAATTGTGAGGAGTTACAGAAGGAATTTTCAAGAATGGATACAATTTACAAGGGTTGGATGTTACCAATTCATAGGGTCAAATAGGGTAACAAGCCAAAACCTCTGGAGGATAGTGAAGGGCCTCCCTATCATGTAGACTTGTTTGAACCATATATGAAGTACACATATTTTTCAGTGTGTCAAGTGTTGGGAATGGATGCCCTAGAATTCATCTCAATGGTGCCAATGGTTATCACAATAGATATCCAATATCATAACTACAGGCCATTTGATTATGCTTCATATATTTCTAAGGAGCTTGATTCATAATTGATGGCTATAAAGGGTGGAGCTTCTATTATTCATCTCAGAAACTATTCATTGTTAATGCATTTAGTGCTATATTTCAGACAGTTGTTAGGGGTATGGCCTCCTGAAATGAGAATTTCTCAAATTGGTAAGGAGGGTGAAGCATTTCCTGTCCAGCTGTGGACTGCTATTTTGGATAGCAGGTTTTCCAATTCTAGTTTCATCCACTTTGAAGAACATTTTGTAAAGACATTGTATAAATTGTATCATTATCCTTGTAACTATTCATTGACTGATGAGATCAAAAGATTCCTTTGGCTGAAAGACTTCAATGGGCCAATTGATCATAACTGGGGAGACTGGTATTGTTTGGAGGGAGCTACAGTAATCAGAGTATATGGATTTGAAGATGCTCCTATCATTCTACCAAGGACAGTTCCAAATAGGGTTGCATATTTGGAAATTGTCAGACAGATGGACTACTGCAGTGTGATGCATTTCAGTTCCTTTGGG
>VDFB02076120.1:0-38766 GCA_007258455.2 Sequoia sempervirens
TCAGTTGTCCCTGCAAGTACACCCTGCTGCTCTCTGAACTACCTAAGAACATGTTGTGGCAAATACATCTCAATAATCAATGACGTCTGCACAGTCCTACCAATCAGGTACCGATATTGTCGGCATAGGCTCAAATGGTCTGCCTCATCACCCCACTGCTCACAGTCTCTGTATGGTCACCAAATAAAAGATATCATCGTGTCTATCCGATGCTGCCACCAACCAGTCTCACCCATATGTGTCTGTTGTAACGCACTGTCATAATAGTAGGCATAAGGCATCCCCTCCGCCAACTGTGGTCTCTCAATCAGAGGGTGAAATATAGTAATATGTTCCTAAGCCCATATCATCATCAAGGTCGTACCACATGAGATACTCTCGGCTGTTCGATAAACAACCTCGTGCAGCTGGTGGTAGAGTGTCTTCAATAAACAAGGACCCCAGGCATAAACTATCCTGTCCCGTCTCATCCCAACAAGAACATCCCCCCAACCAATGGGGAATCCATGTCCCTGACAGTCAGGAATCAAAATGCCTCCAATCAATGTCGCTTAAAAGACATCAAAACAAGCATAATGCTCAACCATAAACTCCCACTGAATCTCGTACCCCTGGATGCCGAGTCTTGCACCCTCATCTCAATAGTACGCTTGGAATGTCTGCTCACCATGACGAGGATCGTAGACGATTCGCTCTCCTCGGATGGGCACTTAAAGAATCTGGTAGACATCTTCAAGCGTGATAGTGGCCTCACCTATTGGTAGGTGGAAGGAACAGGTCTCAGAATGCCACCGCTCGCACAATGTAGTCAGTAGTCCCCCATTAGCCCGAATGGCGGGCATATAGGCAACATAGAATAGACCAAGCCGCATCAATTGTCGCCGCTCTCACAGACTCAACCAGTTTGCAAACCTAAAAGTCGTCAGTTTGCTCTCGCGGGTGTATATTGGGGCAAGCTGCCTCTACACAAAGCCAAACAAGGCGTTAGTACCTTTTACACAAACTGCCAGTAGTATCAAAAACATTTAAGGTTTGACAAATATCAAGGTCAGCCACTAACAAAGTCAAAGTCAAATGGGTCGCACTAAAGCAATTGCATCTCAAAATATTGAATGTGTCGTTCCGTATAAAAAATGCGTCACAAAATGACAATTGTGTCGCTCGATATCACAAATGTGTTGCATATGAACGAATGCGTCACAATATTTTACACTTGCGTCGTTCCAGTCAAATGCGTTTCACAATTCAACAATTGCAACATTCAAACATGCAAATGCGAATGCGTCGTAGTTTTTGACAAATGCGGCACAAAACCTTTGGTCCCCCTAAGCTAGCATGTCATTTGCGTCGCGACACATCAAATGCGGCAAACACGAAGGTGAATGCGGCTTATGCAAATGCACATGCGTCGCGACGCATTCATTGTTTCCCCTAGAAAGCTACAATTGGCACGCAAAACAAAAAATTACAAAGGATAGGGGTACATACTGCTGGCTCTAAGCCCTCTGGCCGCCTAAAAGTCCACACGAGCTCACCGCGATGCTTTGTCACTAGAATCACCATCCTCATTGCACTGCTTCTCGCTCTGCGCTCTCAAAATTTACAAGGTGAATAGTAAGAATGAATTGACTTTTACCCCTTTGTCAACCTATTTATAGAAATCAAAATGACATAACTCAACTAGGTTAGTACTGAAGGCTCATTTGACCAACTTTGACTATCCCATTGGCCGCTTTAAACATATCAGAATCCAAAACCGATTGCGCCATCATTTTTCTAGTTATCAAATTGACTATCTGGGACCCTTTCCTAATTTTTCTACCGTCGACCCAAAATTTGAAAAACCTCCTAAGGGGGCATTGATACTCTATACCTTCATTGGGGCATGGATTTAACTTATTTTCTTTGTCACAACGCGACAAGTGACATTATGACAAAGAGGGGCAAAATGTAGACACTTAAAAATGACCTAGGCTTGCAAGTTCTATTTGTACCACTTTCATCTTGGCATAATTATGACATTTAATTGTGTCCTTGGTCCATGTCCGACTATTAATTAAATAATTCATTATTGTTTAATTAATTCATGACCTTTTATTCTTCATGATTATTAAATAAATAAATTTTCTTTCTTTATTCAATACATCTTTAATTGTCTAAAGTCTTCCTTCGTTAATTCTTCCTCGTTACTAAATAAATGAATTTCATTTATCTAGTTAATATGTCACTAATAATCACAATTAAATAAATTCATTGATTTATTTAATTCCTAAACCATATCTTCTAAATTGAATAATTAATGTTTAATTACTTAATTGTCTGAATTAATATTCCTCTCATTTTAAATAAATGAAATTATTTAAAATATCATCACATTCTTAATTAATGGTCCATTTTGGGTAAATAATTTGAAAAAGATTATTTATTGTCTCCCAAAATCCATATTTTGGATAAATTTATTTATTTATTCCACTTATGAATTAAACCATTATTTAATTCATAAGTGGACATTCCACCATGAATTTAATAAATTGCATTATTTCCACCATGAATCTAATAATTTGTATTATTCCCACTAAATTATTTATTAATCCCCACTTATGAATTAAATCATTATGTAATTTATAAGTGGACATTCCACCTTCTATCTTTGTGATTTTTTAAATCTCACAAAGTGGGCACCTTATTTTAAAAATCTTTATTTTTAAAATTAATTATCTCATATTTTTCTCCACCACTGATTTGATTTTCTCAAATGGCATCTTGGCCATTCATTTAAGGATTTTGCCCTAACCCTAATTAGGGATGGTCAGATTTAATCTTGGCCTTTCATTTTAGGTTTCTGTCAGAATTCAATCTGGTCCGTCCATTCAAAATTGGGTTTTCTATAAAATGTCAATTTGGTTCATAATGAAGGGACTTTTTGATACTCTTAGGACTTTTGGGGACTCTTAGGACCTTTGGAGCTATGAAAGGCATTATAGTCATTTAGGATTGTCATAGGCATAGGCATTTAGGATTCAAATCCTTCAAAGCTTGTTTCGGACATTAGCATAGTCAAGGATTGCTCACACACTCAATCCGAGGGCAACACAATCAACAAGTTAGAAGGTGTAATGGAGGTCAACCATGGAGATTGAAGACATTGGGTGAGATCATTTTATTTTTCGTGTTTTCATTTACATTTCCTTTGCACTTCATCATTTCTTTGTATTTACGCTTTTAATTCATTGTTAATAAAATTATTAATCCCGAAAACAACCCTTAGATACAATATATACATGTATATATATATATATGTATGTATGTGTGTGTGTGTATACACACACACACATATATAATATGATAAAACCATATACCCCCAACACCCTATCTTGCTTGATATGATGAAACCCTACACGACATGACTATATGTGTGTGTGTGTGTGCGTGCATATACATATGTATATGTATACATGTGTACAGACAAACACACACACACACACACACATATAATATGATAAGAATATATCATTGTCTATAAATTGTAATTATATATATATATATATACATAATCTAATAAGAATATATCATTGTTTACAAATTGTAATTACTAAAAAAAGAAAACCTCTACCCAAATAAGTGGAAGAAATTAGATTAACCCATATCATTACGAGCAAAATATAAGGGGAAGGAAGGGTAGAGGTTTCCTAAAACTAGGAGAGTTTGCATGATGTGTAATCCTAAAACCGCTCAATAAATTGGGACAAAAACTGTATACCCATTAAATTTTATGATTATTACCAAGGGATTCAAAATATAACTGTGATATGATTACAAAAATGGATAATGTTGTTATTATATTTGATGTATGTAGTTGGAAAGCTTTACTAAGGACAATGTTATTATCTTTGATGTATGATGTATGCAGGTGATAAAAATGTAACTATGATATGATTAAATAATGGATAATGCTATTGTTTGTAAATTTGGACTCTTTGATTTTGAATAGTTGACTGAAAACAAAATAATTTGTATGCCTCAAAATAATGTAAACACTGGTACATAAATATAAAATAATGTATTGATAAATGAAACATAGTACATAAATGTAAAACAGTATATTGATAAAAGAAAACATGAATTTAGTTATTCTGGGTGTACCGACTTGAATAAGCTTCCTTTTACGAGGAATGTGCAGAGGTTGCCTTGGTAAGCTTTGAATTTTGTAGAGGATATTCAGTGAAAACATAGGAGAATTCATAATGAAAATGACCCTGGAAATTCCCTCTTATAAAATCATTCACATATGTAAATTGAATGCATTGAATTGTGGTGGTTGATTTTCAAATTTGAATTTTTGTGGGAAACAATATGTCATTTCATTTTGTAGCGGCCATTTATGCCTAAGTTCTATCATGGCTTTTAGGAATTCAATTTTATATTTGGTTTAATTGACACAATAGGTGGCTTGTATAAATTCAGTCATATACATGAATTATAATATGTTATTTGGTTTATTAGGGAGCCTTACACCATTAACTATGTGTGTAGGTACCAAAAGTAGATGGAGTTAATGCATGAAGATGTGATAGGAAGTGTGGGTGAATGTGTAATAGATAGTTCATAAAGCTAATAAATGTTTTATATTATGTCACATTCTCCACCATTAATTGTTCATATCTACATGTAAATACAATGTATTTGAAGCTTTGAGCTACTTACATAGAGTGGTAATTGTAAACATACATGTACTTATATTAATGCAAAAATGACTTTATTTTGTGCAACTTGTCTTGTGTTGAAAACATATATGTACCAATAGATGTTTGTTTATTTTTTATTTGGTTAACTACACATTTAGTAGTGAACATATATAGTTGTAAGATGTAAATATTTATTGGCATAATTAAAACAATGTATTGACTAAAATATAAAAGGTTATTAGGGGGTCAGGTAAGCATGGAGTAAACAACAATTGGAACATGGTTAGTAATTGGTACATTTCCTCTAATTAGGGTTAACTTATTCTTATAGTTAACTATAATGATTACTTAGCCTAATTAATAGATTATAGTTGATTCACCCTAAGTTGACAATAATTAGGGTTAGAATTAGGAATAGGTTTAGTTTGAGTCACGGTTAGGATAACAGTTAGAGTTGGGGTTAGGATTTGGCTCAGGGTAACGATTAGAGTTGGGGTTAGGATTTGGCTCAAGGTAACAATTAGAGTTGGGGTTATGAATCAACTAAGGTTATAGTTGGGATTAGGGTTTAATTAGGCTATGAATATGTATAGGTTAGGGCTCTAAGGTTTAATTATATTTAGGGCCAGGGTTACAATTTAGGTTTAATTAGGGTTAAGGTTAGATTTTAATTATCATTTGACTTAGGGTTAGGTTTCAATTACAGTTCAATTTTTAAGATTGAATTATGGTTAGGCTTAGATCTAGGGTTTAATTAGGGTTAGGGTTGGGGATAATTTAGGATTAGGATTAGTGTTAGGGTTTAATTAGGGTAAGGTGTTGGAGTACTAGGATGATTGAGAGGGGGGGTGAATTAGTGGTCTATAATATTTTAACCTTTTTACACCTTTAAACTACTTGATTGACAAGAGAGAGAGAGAGAGAGAATCAAGATACTTCAACCAATTTGACTTTGACTTGAACCACAAAGAAACAAGATTAAAAACTTGATCATGTGAACCAATTAGACCACAACCAAGAGACACCATAACAAAATAATTTATGAGTGGAAAACCCTCATATGGATGAAAAACCACTTGGGAAAATTGCCTCATTTGCTTAGCTAAATCTCCCAATTACAAAGCCTCGTTAGTGTACACTTGCCTCACTTACATACATACATCTACCTCACTGGCATACAAAGCCTTGCTGGAAAAATGCAAGCCTTACTGGCAACACCAATAACAATACAAGAAGATAAACACAAAGTACTACTCTGTCTACATTAATATCACTGGTTATAGATGACTTTAATAACTTAGATACAAAACACCTTATCTCTCCTTTACAGGACCACCATATATTCAATACAAAAGAATATTACTCTAACATCACATAACAAATATGAACAATGAATAGTGTATCATGTCTACATCTTCATGAACAAAGTATACATTAGTTCTTAATAACTATATGAGACCAATACCAACAAAACAATAAAATTAATCACATCTTTGCCATCACATATTTCTACATCTTTTGACACTGCCATCTCTTTTGAAATATTCTCTTACACGAGTTTTTCGTATGCTCCATACTTTAAAACAAATCATCTTCACGCCTTATGCCTCCTTATAAGTATGGCACACTACCTTTATAGATATTGCACATAAAACAAGAATAAGATGATATTCTATGTTTAGAGAGAGACATTCACCATACACTTGTAAACAAATTGATTGATCTAAACCAAGAGAATAAAAACATTTGATGACTATACTACAAACAAACCCCTCACTGGTATCAAACATTGCCCATAAACTACTGCATAAATAAACTCTTAGTATATTATTTTCTCCATTCATAATAAGACCACATATAAGGTCTTTAATTCCTCCATTAGTAGTAACCAACACTTGGTTAATAGATGAATTGATATCCTCACACAAAACCTTCGTTGTCTCGACATAGTTACATAACTATGTGTAACTAACATTCAAAAAGAAAGAAGAACATCCATTTGCCTACCAATGTTTTGTCCATGCATTTCTTTCTTCACAATGATTTTTTCTTCATCCTCTAATATCAAACTCAAAGAATGCCCACAAAACTCATGTTCCACTTAAGTTAGAAACTTCTAAACGCATTTATTGTTTCTTCTACCAACTTCCTCTTTGTAGACAACTAGCAAACTATTTTTAACTATCAAACCCCGATGACTATTGTTCCAATACTAAAAATGACTTATTAGCCAAAAGTCACTAGTTCATCAAAGCCATCATTGCAATTGTTAAAGGCAGTAAAGTAATAAAAAGATAGGTTGATTAAATAAGTCTTAAATAGTGACTGTTGACGCTAAAATTTGACAAGGTAACAGTGTCTTATGGGAAACTCGGTTTATAGGGGACCGTTTTGCGCTAAACTAAGTGACCTTCGGGTTTTTAGAGAAGTCGACTTCTTCTATAATGGGGTTTGGAAAGGGGAAAGGAAACATATATAATAAAATAAAGTCTAACCTGAGGTGATGCACTAAGACTTAATGATAGGCACGATAAATCATGGATCTAAGGGCTTGATTTGTATTTGTAGTGTTCCAGAAAATCAGAAACTGAAGATTATAGCATAGACAATCCATTCATTGACATAAAATAACACTGCATACATTCTTATTGCCAAGAAGAGTCATTAGACATAATCTAGATCAACAAAATTGCATTTCAACATATATAGAAGTTCTCAAATGAAATGTTCAGACAATAAAAACACAATTTATAGTTTCATCAAATAGCATGAAAGAACAAAAAGACCAAAAAATTGGCATAGTATGAAAGTCTTTTGCAATAAAATAAAGCAGTAATAAAGGCCTAGCGTCTTTTCCTAAAACCAGTGTTCCTCTAAAATTCTGGACCCCTTTCTCACAACAGAGAAAAGTATATATAGCAGAAAAAACCCCCAATGCTTCAGAGAGTAGCAACATAAAATATTTTGATATCCCTTGGCAATGATGTAGAAATAAGAATATTTCCCAAGCCGTTGCAACCGAAACGATTCGAAACCAAGCATTTGGTCATTCTAGGCATAGGTGCATCCTTTGCAAATGATGATGGTGGTCTTGACAAGGTTAATCCGACAAGTGTCACCATCTCGCGCAAATGATTATGACAAGCAGTGGCCAATCGCAACATTCGGTTCGCCTAGTTGATCGCCCGAATACGGGCTCTGCTGATTAGGCACGTGGCAACATTTCGCTGCCCGTGTGAACCTTCATCTCTCATTGTTGAAGACTTGCACCAAGGCTACACGTGTTGAATAGGAAGAGCGCTATCAATAGTGGAGGAAACGATCATCGATCGGGTGCAAAAGAGACGTGTGGCAACATTTCGCTGCCTGTAGTTGTTACTTTATCTCCAGCTGAAAGATTTGCAAAGAGTGGAAACATAGCAAGAGTACACCATAGATAACAATTTTAGGGCCTGCCAAACTCTTTGGGAATGAGGGCTTCATGGCACTCAAGCAGAGCTCGATGAGGTAGCAAGAAAGAATGATCAAAAATAGCCCGCAACCACAACACATGGAAGTATAGCAGGGGTTCCTGTGATGTGAAAGGAAGGAAAAAACTCGGGGTCCGTAGAGCAGACACGTGGAGGAAAAAAAAAGAAGACCTGATGAAAAGGCCAAGCTAATTCCCTGCGATGCACAGGCCGATACATAGAGGAAAATACACCTAAAGGGAGCTCGTTAAATACTTATCAACAACTTTTGGCGACTATTAGGGGCATTTCGTCTAAGGAACAAAGAACCCAAAATTTCTCTGATTTACAGGCCAGAGTGTCATTTCATCAGATAGCGGAGTTAGAGATTAGAAAGAGCCACCTATAGAGGTGACCATTCATCCTCATATGGCCTTACCATGTTATGCAAATTCTCTTGTGCCCCGCTTAGATCAATAGTTTCTTTATGAGGCAGTGCATTAGGTAAACCGACTCCTGCCTCACGATGAAACAATAGTTGTGCAAGCAAATGAATCACTCCCTCAATGTCGGTTGCAGTGGGAGGATCACTGAAATTCTTGAAAGCCTCTAAATCATTTTCCTTCTCTTCTATTCTTTCTGTAATCTGCTCTGTCGTAGCAATAGAGCCATTTTTAAGGAACAGGGATGAAAAACCCATCCTGCTTAACTTGGAGAAACTCTCTCATATGTTGTCCATTGTCTTGCTCAAAGTAGCTATGGTTGCTTTAGTGCACTAGAAGGCAGAGTGGCAATGGATAAACTTATTTGTCGTTTGAGCAGCAACATCCCGATCTTCAATTCCTGCCCTAGTGAGGTCTTCATCAGAGACCGAGTATAGCTTGGTGAGCAGATATTTTGCTTCCAAAACTTTTTCCAAGATAAACCATGGGACTTGCTCCATCGTATCATAAGCCTCCTAGCTCAACTTTGATACTTTAGCAATGAATCGAAGGGTAGGTTGCAGTGCTAGGCAAAAAGTTTTAATATTTTCCTAGTGAGAGATGTACAACTGCCTAACCAACAGAATAATGTCTAGCTGTGTAGGGGAAAACAAGAGAGAACTTTAAGAGAAGCGATCTTCATGTCCTTTGAATTAATGGCCTCAGCCAACTCTGCTCCTTTCTTTTTCTCAGATGCCAATTGCTCCGCAAAGTTGCTCATTTTTTAATTCCAATTCTCCTCGGCTCGAGAGTGATTTGCTAAGTGCATGTCTAGAGAGGACTTTGTCTCTTGGAGTTCTTCTAATTAAGCTTTTAAGTCCTTAAATTCAACCTCTTTTTCTTGTATTTTCTACTCATATTGAGTTTGTTGGTGCTCCAAATATTCATTCCTCTATGCCATTCCTTGACTATACTCAAGACGAAGTCGCTCCAACTCTCCACTCTTTAGTTGTAAATTTTCCTCTACTTCTTGATTCTTAGTATGTAGCTCTTTTACCATGGTAGGGTCAATGGTTTGAATCTTCGCAAGCTCACCCCGAAGTTTGTTCTTCTCATCATCTGCTGCTAGTGCCCTTTCTGTCATACATGCAACATCCGCCTCTAGGGATTTCTCTTTTTTTCTCCAAAAAACTAACTCTCTCCCTTACTGCTTTAAGTTGCTCATCCTTTTTTCTTTAGCTGGCGACTAGTTTTAAGGAAGTCAAAGGTGACCACCTGTTCTATTTCCTCCATAATCTCAACCTTATCTTGCAGTCAGGCCACCTTCATGTCAATCCCTACCGCATATGTTTCATAATCTTCTGGGTGCATCTCCCCTTGAGGCTTGGTTACTCTCGAGTACATGGTCGCAAACTTCAACTCTTATTGGGTCTCATCATAAAGAGTTTGTATTTTTGACTTAGCAGAAGCATTGTCATCCTTTGCCTTGCGCTTTTGCATTCTACTTTCGCATGCTTCTTTTCTGCAATCAATTTGTGCCATAAATTTGGCTAGTGACAAAACTAGTCCGCCTGCAAAAGGAGTACCAGAAGGTAGGGCATATGGATAGGTAACCCTGATAGGTGCGGGAATTTGCTTTTTTTGGAGAGTGACAGTTTGTTAGGAGAAGTGGGGCACATTCCAAAGCTTGGATTGAGAACTAGAAGAAGGGCTAGCCACTTACCATAATTCAGTTGGTGAATCAACAGGACTCATAGGCTAGAATGGTGAAGGGGTTGTCATTACGAAGTCAACCTGTTGTGATGGAAGAGGATCTGCAATAATAGCGGAAGCAGTACCCAAAAAGGGCACGCCTTCAGAAAGTGAGGCAAGGAGAGCCTAAGTGGCAACAACGGGTGTAAGGGTTCACAGAGGAGTAAAGCCAAGTGGGGTGGTCTGTGAGAATTGGAAAAAACCTCCCGCGTGTGTTGGATTAAAAGTGGGAAACAGAGGGCCAATACTCATGGCAGGGATTGCTGTTGAGGCAAGGGCAGATACCAAGGAATGAGAAGCAAGGGAAGAAGGAGCGAATTTTACCTATTGACTGGTCGATGGCGGCTCCAAAATCATTAGCGACTCTTCCTCAGCCTCAAGCTCCTAGCTAGCTGCAAGCACCTGTCTTTCGACAACTTCTTGCGAACCTTCTCCAATAATAGTCTCTATGCATTGTCGTTTTGTGGGCAGGGTCTCCCAAGCCTTGGTAGTCATTGTCGTTTGTTTTTGTGGGACCCTGGCTACCTTAGTGGCCCAAGTGAGTGTATGCGAAGCCCTTGATATATTAAAATGCACATTCGTGGCCACATAGGCGGGCTATCTAGAACCTTTCTCCTTTGGCGCAGATGACGCAGAAGTTGTCGCTTCCTCTTCTTTCTCTTCAGACTCATCCTCTGGGTCATTGCTATTATTGATGCTAGAGTCTAGGCTGGGGTGTTCATCATGCCACCATTTTTCAAATTGTTTGTCATCCTTCAAGATCTCATAAGGGGCATCCAATTGGCTTGTCTCCTAGCGATACTTCCAAAAAGCTTTTATCTTTTCATCAGTCTATTCCTCATCCTTCTGCAACTTGTTGTACATGGTGCATTCCATGTGGACATTATCTTTGGCCACCGCCATAGCAAATTAGAACTTGTGCTATGGCCCTCTGTTATCTTGCATGGGAATATGTGCTAGTTCAACAAATTTTTCATCCTTGTTTGCTCGCGGGTTACGTCACTTTTCCCAGTAAGGTTGGAGAACATGCGTAACTTTCATGTGCGGCTCTGGCAGGTCATTGAAAGGGTTGTAATCCCATTTTTCACTTACCAAAACCAACCCTAAATGAGCCAGTTTATCCTGCGATAAATGATCCGATTGTTTCTTTAATAGATTCACCATTTTGAAATTCTTCGGACAAGCGAAGAATCTTTTTCTTTTGACACTTTTGCTACTGCAAAAGGTAAAATCAATGATACACACCTGCCTATACATTTCAAGCACAAGCACCCTATCTGTGACGCAAGCCGAGAGAAGGAAGGGTTGACCAGTGAAGCTTTGCATCCAGAGAATTATGAAATTTGTTCCTAAGAACTAGTCACAAGCGGTAGTGAAACTCTGCATATATTTGGTCTAATCCCTGTGAACCGGATTATGTCACCTTCTCCTCGTAAATAATGCAAGACCAGAGTTATAAAATAATCCAAAAATGCATAATAATCATATGACATGGAAAGAAAGGGCGTCCACGTGGATATTGACTTCCTCTACCACCGTTCATAAAAAATTGATAATTCAAAATACCTGCCGAAAAAATCAAGGTTTAGATGTAGGAACATGAGAACTAGGAATTTCCCTTCGCTGGGTAATTTTTTATTCTTCGTATCATTTCATCTACCATGAACTCAACAAAATCATACTAGAAGGTATTGTGTTGTTTGCAGAATTGGAAGGTCGGTCCCAATTGAAAGGTTTCCACCATTTCATTGGAGTCTCGGTCGCACACAAAAGCTAGCATTGACATGGCATCCTGCATATCTTCATGAAATAAATTGCACGGCAATGAAATACTCAGCAATTTAGCACCTAGGACTCCTTTCTTACCAATCTCTTCCAACAAGAAATCTGAGTTCTTTTTCATCGCCTTCCATGTTTTTTCTCCTTTACTAGGGTAAAAGGACTCAATTTTTTCTCTTCTTTTACTTGGGTCTGAGATGCATAGCATATTCCAAATGGCCTATGGGCTGATGTGAACTCTTAAGTTTCAACCCTCAATGTAGCGGGTGCTAGGGTTATAGCATTGAATGGCAGGATCATCTATCTCCGGGCAGTAATGCACCAACGGGACTATATATTGTGGAAGACCACTGTACCAAACCTTTCTTGTTGTAGACGTGTCCGCCTTTGGTGCCGCCAACCTTGCACAGGCTGCTCCTCTTAAGGATTTAGGGTTTTTTGTGAGTCGTGGGTCATAAATATTATCCCATTTCTTCTCAACCCTTCTCTTATTTCTGCAATCTTTGGGCCTGCTCAACTCTATCGTATACGCCCTCTTCGGCCTGCTTGGTATACCAGGTGTAGCATATGCTAAATCCTCATAGATATACACATCATTTGATGACCGTATGGTTGTAAACAACTCCTGGCCAATCTCCTCTCGTATTTGCTGTGATGAACTCTTCGACATTTTTTTTCAGATGAAAACTCCAGCAGGTTATGAACTCTTTGTAAATTCTATCCAGCTCTGAATGTGCTAAAAAAATTTGCACCTTAATCTTTGGCGTATTCGAAAAAACTTTCAACCTTAAACCTTTTCATGCAATATTTGGCTATCTTTTCTCAAGGTGGTAGAGGAAAGCATATTTTTTGCATTTAATTCTGCATGTACCGTTAATCTCTTAGTTCATGCAAAATGAATTACTTGCCATTTCGAGGCGGCAAGAATTCATTATTGCATTTCACAACCATGTGATATGTTGTGGTTCCCTTGAAACTTGAGACAACAATTTGTCTTCTAACCTTGCGTTAGTATGTGTTGGAAATTAATATCCTGGACGGAATGATTAAGCCAAAGCAAACGATCACAACCTGAAAAGATATGGATATTGCCTTGGGCTCTGGGAAATGCCTGTGAGATGACACAATAGCCTATGGTCGTGCAGCTTACTACCGATGAACGCCACTTTTTTAAAGCTAATTAACTAGCTCTTATTAATCTAACACACATTGAATTGTACCTCTACAGATGCAACTGGTTCAAAAATGTGAGCAAATGCAGACACGCCTTTCAAGTTGGCACTTGGTTATCATCACGTTTTCTCTAAACAAATTAGCATGCGTCTTTTTATTTTTTCTATAAATAGGCTACTAAGTAGTGAGGAAATCACACTTAGCATTTGAGTAGTTTTAACAATAGGTTATTGGCGCAGTCCTAAGAAAAATTTCTCATAGGCTAGGTGGTAGGTACGCTCAGTGTTGGTTAGAAGGTAGAAGAATAGTGTCAGTATCATGGATACTCCTATTAGGTTAGCCTCTTATAAGTCACATACAACTTTTCTAGGGGAGATTTCCACTAGGAAATTAAAGAGAATGACCAAGAATAAACACTCTTTGGTTTTGGTAGCCATAAAATGGGTTCTGGGTAGGGATTGTATAGAGTAAGACGACAAGTATCGTGTGAATACTGTTATCTGCTCACATTTTGTAGCGTCAATATTAGACATTGGTATCCCTAGGCCTTTAACTCTGAAGCTGGTCAAGAATTTTTTTTCAAGAAAGTACCTGGATGGCCTAGGTGAGATTGTCGCTCACACTGCATATGGGGTAGGCCTGCCAACAGCTAGTGACCTCCATCGCTACATTGAGGAAGAAGCGATAGTTGTATGGCTATCATTTCTCAGTGGATTCTACCTTCAGACATGTGACGAGCATCGAGAAAGGGTTACCCAGGCTTTGCACTTTTTGTTCCGCAGCTACAACGTAATACCATTCTATGACGTCGATTGGTATACCGACTTCAAGAACTTGGTGTTCCCCCCGCCAATGGTGGTTGTGTTGAATGGCTCTACTTTTGCTACCGAATAACCTACTGATGAAGACGCGATATGCGCCGCCGTAGAAGAAGCGGTAGATGTTGGCATAGATGCATCAATTGATGCCTCCCATGCTCTTGGATAAAATGCCCCCAGTTTCTTATTTTTTGCTGTTGCATACACCACTCACCTTATAGTTTTGTATGTAAGCCTGAAAAAAGGCTAAAAATATAGCATATATGAAAGAATAGCTTGTATAGTTGTGTACTTTTTGGATTGTGGCTTTCTCAACCATTTTGCAATGTAAAAACAAAAGAATATATATAAATTGACATATATCTTTAAGAAAATCTATGGCTCTTTCTTCCATTCTGCATTTCTATTTTATGGGCTCTTTTATTAGCATATGTGTTCATTTTCTTTGCACATGGGTGTGTCTTACATGTAAAATAATTCCACTGCTCTATCCTTTGCAATTATGGGTTATTTCCGTAGAAACACGAACCAAATCAAAAAATACCGGCCAACACAGGGAAATAAAATAAAAGCATTATTCACATATGTACAAAATAGAACAATGGAATAGCTTAAGATGAATCCAATTGACCAAGATTCCTAAGGGTTCTTGTCCCATACTTTCTAACTCGAAAGCATCATGCTTCCTCCACCGAATGATTTTAAAGAGGCCCTCACATAGGCTATCAAATTTACCATGCTAACTTGGCTTAGCAACCCTTTTTATCATATTTCAATACTAAGTCTCCACACTTTAGGCCTTGGTCAGAATCCTTCTTGTCAAACCATCGCTTGACCACTTGTTGGCGGTTTGTCATGGCTTTTAGGGAATTCTCCCTTTTTTCTTGTACTTCTAACAGTTCAGCAAGTTGAACCTCCATGGCGCCATTTTGTTCTAGCTTGAGGGATTTCAATAGTTGGAGCATTGGAATCTCCATAGATATAGGTAATAGTGCCTCTTTCCCATATACCAACTCGTAAGGCAAAGTCTTAAGAACTTGCTTAGGAGTTATGCGGTTCGCCCAAAGCATCGCTAGGAGGTTTTTATGCCATTCCCTTTGGTGTTCCGAACCAATTCTTTTAAGGAGTCGGACTAGGTTCTTATTTGTTGACTTCGCTAGGTCGTTTCCATGCGGGTAATAATTTGATGATGTCTTAAGGAATATTCCATTTGTTAATGCAAAGTGACATACCTTTGCGCCTAGGAAAGCTCTGGCATTATCGGAAATGATAGTCTTTGGAGGACCGAACCTTGTTACTAGCTCTTCGAGGAAATCCACTATCTCCATCTTTGTTGCGTTCTTAAGCGAAACAACCTTCATCCATCTTGTGAAGTAATTTGTGGCGGTTAGAATCCACTTGTGTCCGACACCAGAAGCGGGATTAATCATCCCAATGAAGTCTAGGCCCAATTGTGCGAATGATTTATCCACCACTATAGCCTTGAGAGGCATTGCAAAATTCTTCCTTCTGTCAATAACGAACTAACATTTTTTGCAAGATTTTACCAAAGAGTGGGAGTCATTGAAAAGTGTAGGCCAATAGTAACATGCGCACGTGATTTTGGTGGCGGTGGTCTTAGCGGAGAAGTGTCTGCCCGCAACACTGGTGTGGAAAATGTCAAGGATTCTCTTCGCTTTCTCTAAAGTAATGCATAGCAGGAGGAGACCATTGAAATTCCTTTTGAAAATGACCCCCTCCACTAGCGCATATCTGCAATTTTGCAGCCAATAGTATCTCCTCTTTTGGGAGGAGAGACCTAGTGGATACTTTCCTGTCTGCATAAACTTCATTCTATCTGTCAACCAACAACTCTCCAATTCTGGCTCATTTATTAGAACAAGCTCTGGTTGCTCTCCTTTGGCGAGTATCTCCTCATTTTGTGCCATGTATTCGCACAATCCTCTTCCTCTGACAATTTTAGTGGGTTTGACCTCAACGTCATATTCAAGGATCTTGGTGATCCAATTAGCTCTTTTTTCTATGATTTCTCCTTCCATGATATATTTGAACACACTAAAATGTGTAACATAAACAAACACTTTGTTGCAGGAAATTAGATTGCGGAACTTTTTAAGTCCTTTCACTATTGCAAAGGCTTGTCTTTTGATGAAATTATAATTTGTCTCATATTCCTTCAGGGTCCGAGAGTAGAATGTCACTAGATGTTCTCCCTTTCCTTCATCATCCTTTTGGGTTAAGACAGTAGCAATATTGGACTTGCTACTAAATACATACATTATAAAATCCTTAGATAAATCAGGATTAACCATACTGGAGCTGCGAAAATAACATCCTTGACTTTTACAAAAGCTTCTCGAGCTTCGGTCATCCACTTGAATGCTTGATCCTTTTTAAGCATCAGGTTGATTGACTTAATTATTCCCGCAAAGTCAAAAATAAACTTGCTAACAAAATTTACCTTGCCCAGGAAGGATTGAACGCCTTTCTTATTCGCCAGAAGGGGAAGTTTCTTGATAGCTTTCACCCGTTCGAAGTCGATTGAAACTCCTTCCTTGGATACCACGTGTCCTAACACTTGCCTTGCGGTACTCTGAATACACATTTTTTTGGATTTAGGGAAACCCCGAACTCTTGACACTTTTGAAAAAATATTTCTACGTGGTCAAAATGATCATCCTTAGATTTAGAAAAAAAAAGTAAGATCTTCTAAATAAATTAGAATAAACTTATTGATTAGTTCACTGAACGCAACATCCATCACCTACTGGAATGTTGCCCCTGCGTTGGATAAACCAAAAGGCATTTTTGCATATGCAAATATTCCCCACTTTGTAGTGAATGCGGTCTTGTGTTGATCCTCCTTGACTTAGATCTTATTGTAACCGGAGAAACCGTCCAGCAGAGAAAATATTTTTGATCCTGCTACCATTTATAAGATTGACTCCATAGAAGGCAACAGATAATGGTTCTTCAGGGATGCTTTGTTTAGGTCTCAGAAGTCCACACACAAGCAGATATCTCCATTCTTCTTTCGGACTAGGACCAGATTGGATACCCAAGTACTATGCTTGATTGAGAAGACAATGTGTGACTCAATTAGCTTGGTTAGCTCTTATGCCATTAGCACTTCAATTTTGGGGTTTATTGGCCTCTACTTTTGTTGAACTAGTTTTACACCTTCTGTCAGCTCGATCGTGTGTTGAATGATATCAGGATCGTATCCTTCCAAATCATCATAGGACCAAGCCACTACTCCATATTTCTCACAGAAACTGATGATCCTTTCTTTATCACGGTGCAAGACATCTTTCTTGACCCAAAGGTTTCTGCCATCTGAGACTCGGAGGTCTACGTAATCACTTTTGTCTACTACAAACTTTCGTCTATCATTTCTTGCATAATTGTAATAAAAAAAAATTGAGAGTAACCAACCCTTTCGGAAGCTTGTTGGATATGAGTTGCATGATTTGTCCTTCGTATGCCTCAAAAATCTTTGGTTGAAGTTGATTGGCGAATTCTCCCAACTACTAGATGAACATGGCGATGTGTTCATAACTTTCAAAAACCTACCAACTTTGATCATTGTCAGGAATTGCCGGTTGGACTACTACTCATACAGAGTTTTCATTATGTATAAGGTCGGATGCAAGATCAAACTGAGCACCAATCATGGCCATGCGGTCTGCGTCACTATTTTGTCTTTGAGGAATAGTCTGGATGTTAAAGGCTTCAAAACTCTCAAATTGGTCCCAAACTTGGTGCTGATAGGATCTCATGCAGACATTCCTTTATGCGGAAATCCTTCAGACTTGGTTGACTACTAGTTTAGAATCTTTGAACACCATTAGTTGCTTAATGCCCATTCGCTTTGCAAGGCTTAAACCTTGAACTATTTTTTCATATTTAGCCTCATTGTTTGAACAAGCGAAATGGAAGTGAAAAGACCTTAGAATTTTCTCATCTTGTGGGGATATTAAACATATCCCTACTCCAACGCCTACTTTACCTCTTGCTCTGTCAAAGTACAACGTCCATAGCTCATTTTCCTTGCTACCTTTGAACTCTTTGGCAACCTTCGGGAGCACTTGGTCTTCATCATAAATTACATAGGTACCCAATCATGTAGCATGATAATTGCTGAAAGGGTCACTGTCCATCTGTTCACTTAATAGAGCATCCTCTTGGTCATTCTGGTCTCTACTTGCCTTTTCCTCCTATAGTAATTCAACACAATACATTTCTTGCTTGGTGATAGAGGTATGTGTAGCTTCAAAATTAATTAGGGCTTCATCCGCTACATGTTCAAAATGCAAAGCCTCTAATTCTATCTTCATTTTTGTGTTGTGCTTGGTTTTGAGAATCAGATGTGACCAATCCAAGGACAGGTATCCGCCCACCTTTGAAGTAAATTCTCAGGATAGACAGAGATCGAACATGGGAGGAACATCTATGATCATAATATCTTGCGGCACTATGATACTAGGGCAAGAAAATAGAGTTAAAGGAAGTGCCTTGATGACACCTATGGTTTCAAATTTGTTCCCATCAAGCTGCATTACTCCCCTTTTCATAAGTTCATAGCCAAGTCCTAAAGCTTCGGCTATTTTTTTAGGCATAACCGTGGTGCTGGCACAAAAATCAATCATAGCATTGTGCAATAACTTCTTTTCTATAATGAGAGTTAAGAAGAATGGTTGGGGTTTCAACTTATCTCTAACTCCGATAGGGGATTATTTTGTATTTTTCGTAAGGACTTCAGCCGATGGTAGTTGATTAACAACCTCTACATTGGCTAACTGTTATGTTGGCGTTGTGCTAACTTCTCCCTGAAGTGGCTTCTGTAATAGTGTTTTTTGCTCTGGGATAGCTAGAATGTCCCATAGAGACACATTAGCAGATGATTTCTTCAATTGTTCTACCACATTAAAAGGTGGAAAACTCAAAGGTTTCTGCTCCTTGGCTCTTATAATAATTTCCTTCCGTGGTTGACATGGTAACGGGGTAGTGGAAATGCCAGGAATCTGATCAGAAGTACCTCTAAGTTTCGGGCTAGCTAGATGCGAAACAACTAACTTGTTGGTAAATCTCCTCTTTGAGCACGTGTTATAGTTAGATTGTACTTGCGATGTTTTGGATATGGACGTATTATTAACAAACATCATTTCTTCTTCCTCCATCCATGAGAAGAGCGCATAATCAGGAGCGATGTTAGACTCTTGTTCTAAAGACATCCCTTGCATTTGCACGGTGAGAACCACACTCTCCATTTGTGGTGAGGCATATACATAACCTTTGTGATGTGTTGCCACACCTTGGTTGCGTTGCTCTGCCACCTTTGGTTGTAAGTTGTCATGCAGACAATTCTGGGGCATATGTGCATCGCTGCAAGGGAAGCACCACAAATTGATGTCATCAATGAGGTGTTTTGCCTCGTATTAATTCCCTACTCGAGCTTGGTGAAGCACTCGTCAATAGAGTAGGAACTGACACTATTTGGTTGACTGTCAGAGTTGGTGGATTAGTGCGAGACGCACCCCGGTACTAATTTTGTTGGTATGAGGACCAACCACCTTGATAGTTTTGATAAGCAGGCTTCAGAGGCGTTGATTGGTTCTGCTTGAGGGTGGTTATGTCATTTTCCATGGTCCGCAACATTTTTTTAATATCGCTCATTTCATCTTTGGAAGAACCAGATGTAGAGACAACATTTTGTGACGCTACCGCATATGTATACATTGATTGAGGAGTTGCAAGCGCGCTAGTTCACGCGACCTCTTGTGTGAGAATCGATATTTCAAGAAATATCGGCATGATAGACCGAGGAGGAAACTTTCCACAATCTATCAAATGATTTTTGGCTTTGACGGCAACACCGTAAGCATTTGGTAGAGTAGCTCCTCCCAAAGACTTGATCATCATAAAAATGTTAGAATTGATGGACTTTAGATAAAATATGAACGCCACTTAGGAGTTATATAGTAATAGGGATCCTCTGCCAATTCGTGTGGAATCGGGCATTGAAGTCTGTCATAGCCTCCTGGGGAGCTCATTTTATGACATATAGTTGATAATACAGTGAAGAGTGATCTTAGTCATTCAAGAACCTCTCATAGATCAGATCTTTGAGCTCGTCCCAGGTGCGAATAGTGGTAGGTGATAGTGTTCGATACCAATCCAACGCCTTGCCTTTGAAAGACATGGTGAGAAGCCTTAGAGCTACATTTTGTGTTGTGATCTTGTGCACCAGACATACGTCTGCCACATCTTGCAGATGTTTCACATGTGTTCTTAAGCCATCTTCGATAAACTTGGGTATAACTTTCATAGTTGGAGCCAACATAGCACCCCAGACAACAGGTGCTACTGGGGCTGCTAGGGGACTTTCGACGTCCCATGCCACATAATTTATGTTGGCAGCTAACAACATGGTTAGAGGGATGGGTGGCGGGAGTGGAATGGTTACCAATTGATTTGTGGCCTGCATTGTGCCTAGTGGAGGTACTAGTAAACTGGGGTTGTTTGTGGTTTGGGATCTAGTTATAGGTCGATGGCTTATACACCCTTCTAAAACACAAATTCATTTAAGCTTAGTCCCATCGAGCATGCTAGAAAAAAGAACAAACTTTTGATGCCAAAATTTGACAAGGTAATAGTGTCTTATGGGAAACTCAGTTTATGGGGGATCTTTTGCGTTAAACTGAGTGACCTCCGAGTTTTTAGAGAAGTCAACTTTTTCTATAATGGGGTTTGGAAAGGGAAAAGGAAACAGATATAATAAAATAAAGTCTAAACTAAGGAGATGTGCCAAGACTTAATGATAAGCACGATAAATTATGGATCTAAGGGCCCGATTTGTATTTGTAGTGTTCCAAGAAATCAGAAACTAAAGATTATAGCATAGACAATCCATTCACTGACATAAAATAACATTACATACATTCCTACTGCCAAGAAGAGTCATTAGACATGATCTAGACCAACAAACTTGCATTTCAACATATATAGAAGTTCTCGAATGAAATGTTTAGACAATAAAACAAATAGTTTACAGTTTCATCAAATAGCATGAAAGAACATAAAGGCTGAACAATTGGCACAGTCTGAAAGTCTTTTGCAATCAAATAAAGCAGTAATAAAAGCCTGGTGTCTTTTCCTAAAACCAATGTTCCTCCAAAATTTCAGACCCTTTTCTCACAACAGAGAAAAGTATATGTAGTAGAAAAAACCCCCACTGCTTCAGAGTCTAGCAACAGAAAAGATTTCGCTATCCCCTAGCAATGATGCAGAAATAAGAATATTCCCCATGCCGTTGCAACTGAAACGATTCAAAACCAAGCATTTGGTCATTCTAGGCACAGGTGCATCCTCTACAAATGATGATGGTGGTCCCGGCAAGGTTAATCAAACAAGTGTCACCATCCCACGCAAATGATTATGACAAGCAGTGGCCAATCGCAACATTCGGTTCGCCTGGTTGATCGCCTGAATACGGGATCCGCCGATTAGGAACGTGACAACATTTCCCTGCCCGTGTGAACCTTCATCTCTCGCTGTTGAAGACTTGCACCAAGGCTACACGTGTTGAATAGGCAGAGTGTTATCAATAGTGGAGGAAACGATCATCAGTCTAGTGCAAAAGAGATGCGTGGCAGCATTTCGCTATCCGTGGTCATTACTTCATCTCCATGCTGAAAGATTTGCGAAGAGTGGACACATATCAAGAGTACACCGTAGATAACAATTGTGGGGCCCACCAAACTTTTTGGGAATGAGGGTTTCATGGCACTCGAGCGGAGCCCGATGAGGCAGCAAGAAAGAATGATAAAAAATAGCCTGCAACCATGACACGTGGAAGTATACCGGGGGTTTCCGAGATGCAAAAGGAAGGAAAAAACTCAGGTTGTGCATAGTAGACACGTGGAGGGAAAAAATAGACCTGATGAAAAGGCCAAGTTGATTCCCTGCAATGCGCATGCTGATATATAGAGGAAAATACACCCGAAGGGAGCTCGTTAAATACTTATTAACGGTGACTTAAGAACTTTTCAATAGTAGACCGCCTTCAAAATATAAGACATGAAAAGTTTGTGTTAAGAATGATCAAGAACTATAAACCCTAGGTCTTAGGGTAATATCCTTGAAAAAACAAGAACATAAAATGAACTCTTTGAAACTATCAAGCCTTCAACATACCATTTGATTGTATCGATCAAAACCTTTGATCTTCTAAGTATCAAGCCTTGAAAATGATGTTAGGAAGTATTTTTGGAATGCACCTTTACTTGCTGAACATAACCTAGAAAGGCCAACCTTTGCATCAATGATAACCTTTGAAAGATATGTATCAACACCATGAGTGAAATGACCAACACCATGACATCAACATGTGATCTAGCTGACATCAATGACACCATGACAAACATGAACAACTCCATCAATCCTACGAACTAGCCTTTGACATCAATGACAAATCAATGCCATGCCTATGCCAACATAAGGGTTAGGGTTATAAGATCCAATTAGGGTTAGGTTTCAATTAGGCTTACATCTAGCTTAGGGTTATAATTTATTTAGGGTTAGGTACATGGTTCAATTAGGGTTAAGGCTAGGGTTAGGGTTCAATTATGACTAGGGTTAGTGTTAGGATTTAGTTAAACTTGGTTTAATTATGGTTATGGTTAGGGTTAGAGTTGGGGTTATCATTCAATTTGGGTTATGGTTGAGGATGGGGTTCAATTACAGTTAGTGTTGGGGTTAGGCTTAAGATTTAATTAGGGTTACGTTAGTGTTTGGGTTCAATTAGGATTAGTGTTGGGATTCAATTATAGTTCAATTAGGGTTAGGGTTAGAGTTATGCTTCAATTAAGATTAGTTTTTGGTTAGGGTTAGGGTTCATATAGAGTTATAATTAGTGTTAGTGTTCATTTAGGGTTAGGGTTAGGGTTTATACAAGGTTGTAATCAGTGTTAGAGTTCATTTAGGGTTAGAGTTAGGGTTAGGTCTAAGGTTACAATTCAATTAGGGTTAGGGTTGGGGTTAGTCTTTGATTAGGCTTAGCTTTAGGTTAGGGTTAAGGTTCATTTAGGGATATAAATAAAGTTTAATTACAATTAAGACCAGGGTTAGGGTTCAATTAGGATTAGTGTTGGGATTCAATTATAGTTCAATTAGGGTTAGGGTTAGAGTTATGCTTCAATTAAGATTAGTTTTTGGTTAGGGTTAGGGTTCATATAGAGTTATAATTAGTGTTAGTGTTCATTTAGGGTTAGGGTTAGGGTTTATACAAGGTTGTAATCAGTGTTAGTGTTCATTTAGGGTTAGAGTTAGGGTTAGGTCTAAGGTTACAATTCAATTAGGGTTAGGGTTGGGGTTAGTCTTTGATTAGGCTTAGCTTTAGGTTAGGGTTAAGGTTCATTTAGGGATATAAATAGAGTTTAATTACAATTAAGACTAGGGTTAGGGTTCAATTATGGTTAGGGACAAGTGTTAGGGTTCAATTAGGGTTAAGGTTAGGGTTAGAGTTGAGGTTAGGTTGGAGTTATTGTTTAAATTAGGTTATGGTTGATGATAGGATTCAACTAGGTTAGGTTAGGCTTGGGGTTTAATTAGGGTTACATTTGGATAGGGTTAGGGATCAACTAAACTTAGGATTAGTGTTATGGTTCAATTAGTGTAAGGGTTAATCTTAGGGTTGAATTAGGGTCAGGGTTAGTGTTAAAGTTGGGGTTAGGGTTGCATTTATAATTCAATTAGGGTCATAGTTGGGGTTAGGGTTCAACAAGGGTTCAAGGTTAAGGTTTGGGTTACCTTTTAATTTAGGCTAGGGTTGGGGATAGGGTTCAATTAGGGTTAGGTTAGGCTTAGGGTTCAATTAGGGTTACATTTGAATTAGGGTTAGGGTTCAATTAGAGATTCCTTGGGGCTATAATTAAGTTTACAAATAAATTAGGGTTAGGGTTAGGCACTTTGAGATGGATATCTCAATGTATTTTATATAGATTTATTAAAGATAAATATGTTAATTTATCCATAATTAACTTGTACGTTATTTCTCTCACCATTATAATGATTTACTTATTTTTTCTTGAATTCGTCACACCTCAATGATTCACATTTTAAGAAAATAACATTGCTTTATACATGCATTTAATCTCTCAAATTTACTACAAATGCTCCTTGACTAGTTCCACAGTCATCTAGATTTTCTATCATATTTTGTAACTTATAGTCCTCCAACTTTATCTTGCTCTAATAAAGTTATAATCCCTAGATTTTTGCATCTATTTAATCCTAACATCATATCACGTTAAGGACATTTAGATAATAATTTAACATTTTTTTTTCTTTTCATCTCAACATTTACTCTTTATGGTTTTAGACTCTAGACCAAGAGCTTGAGATGTGAGCTCTATTAACTCTCTTACCAACTCAAGTGTAGCATCACTATAAACTACGATAATCTTTTTACTTTATTTCTAGACGTTGTGTCATAATCTTTCATGGAAATACCATTCTCCTAGTCATGTAATGCTCAAAATATGTGCCCACGTATTGTCTTTGCATTAGGGGGAACTTCATAACATCTCATATTTTAGGCCAAACAATGGTTAACACATATACATTGACCGTGTTATGGCCATATATTGATGTTTATATTTTACATTGGCTCCATCTTAGAGAGTGACTCAGATACCTTGCTACGAAAAAGACCCTAATAAACCACTCGAGGCATATATGCATCCTTGTTTAAGAAAATAAAATACTTAGGCACTGAATTTTCATTATTCAACCATGAGGAATGAATTTATGTGATTCAATTGAATTATTAAAGATCAAAATCAACTATTCCCAATTTAGTGGAGTATGAGAAAATGACTCCACGTAGCATGAATATGACTACATAATGAAGGGATTGCTTTGCATGACTACCTTGCAAAAATAGATGGCCATGCTAAGTTTGAATCTCTTGTTATTATTTTTCGTGCATCATTAATTTTTATTATTATAAAGTGATCAATTGTGGCATCTATAGGGTCTAAGCTTGATCAACTCACGCTCCCTTTAGATGAAAGGAAATTAAGCAAAGTTTGTAGATTTTTTTTTTTTAGCAAGTTTTTAATTTATTGTTTATAAAACATTTCATTTCAGATATTACAAATATTCTATTGTATTTCAAATTGTATTATAATAGATTTGGCTAAATGTTTTATTATTTTCGTCTTAACAAACTAAAAAATTGTAAACTTATTTCTAATATAACAACAATTTCTCTAAAGTAGAGAGGAACAAAAATCTCATAGGAATGGAATCTTGGATAAAAAGGTTCCCACCGTCCTTTTTACCAAAGATATTTAAAATCACCCTTCTTGCTATGACATTTGTGCTCTCATGGTGAACTTGTGTTTACTAAATTTCTTGCATTTATAAAAGCCTTGTTTTACGTGTTTCATTTTTGAAGATCCATCCTCTTGAAGCTTGATATATTTGAATCATTTATTGTCTTAAAAGAACACTACATTTGTATCTAATTACTCA
This sequence comes from Sequoia sempervirens, assembly GCA_007258455.2. Taxonomy (NCBI): domain Eukaryota; kingdom Viridiplantae; phylum Streptophyta; class Pinopsida; order Cupressales; family Cupressaceae; genus Sequoia; species Sequoia sempervirens. The sequence goes on from VDFB02076120.1 coordinate 25,617, forward strand.
TTAGTGTGATCCCACCCTAGTGTTTCACTAGAAAGATATGTAATGTTGGCCATATCTTTCATTATTCTCCATGTATCCTTTCTTCCATGCTTTCACTTTGACATTACCTATCACATGCTTTCTTTGATTTCATGCACCTGTACATTGATATCCTTTTATCTAGTTCTCTATCAAACATTAATTGGTTTGTTGTTGAAAATATGACCACTCACAGTGTTGTGAGAATGCTCACTTCATATTTTGACAATCTCTATGATTTATATATGCACATTTACCATCTCTTGTCATGCACACCTACTCATTAACTCTTTTTTGATGTGCACATATTTTGTTGAAAGGATAATATGAATATCAATACACCACTTGGTACAACTTGCTTGACAAAAATATGAGTCAATTTATGATCCATCTTTTGATTAATTGCTTTTGATATATCACCAACCACCTCATCTAAACAAAATATTATTTTGACCATTAGAGTAGGAATTCTTGAAATTAAAATTAACATTATACTATAGATTGGATAACTCATCTAAATAATGTTAACCTAAAGTAGAACCAATATTTGTTATTATAATATAGATATAATGGAAAATTATATATATAAATCTTGTAGTCGAGATTTTTTTTTTTAAATGATTGGTCTTTTCAAAAATGAATTGAGAATAAATTTAAAATAACTATATAAAACATTAAGTTGTATTTTTATTAGATATAAAAAAGATTGAAATGATACATTTGATCTATTGAATCCAAATACCCATATCTATTGATTAATATAACATCCTATCATAAGAGAGATTAAAAAATAAATAAGAATACTTTCAAAGAGGCTAAGCCTCAGTGAAAGAAAAGAAGAAGAAAAAACATTTGGTCATATTACACACACCACAAACTAAGAGGGATTTTTCTCCTCACTTTTATACTATTCTCATTACATTCAATAAAAACATTAAGCTAATTATCAAGTGAATTAGAATGGTTTTAACTACATCAATGAGACTAAAATAGTCTATGGGACCACCAATTGCATCAATTGCTTCAACCAATCAAAGATTCACAAGATATTTGGTATCCTTTAAAAGGTTGTTCCTTCTATTGTTGATTTAGATTAGTGGCTCTTCTAAACCTTTTAATATTTTTAGGGAATAACTCTATCATTCTAAAACTAATTTTTAATGTTTCCTTGTAGTTAGCATGGTTGTCCTTGTACATTGGGCATTCAAAGATGAAATATTCCTTCATTTTTATTGATCCAATGGTGCAAAGAATATACTTATTTCTTCTCATTTGTATTTAGGTGTCGTCCATCTACCTATCTCACATTTGACCCTACGAATCTAGTCCTTAGCTCATAAATGAGGATATTTATGATTTTGTTTCATCCACATTTTCTTCTTTTTGAGCAACTCTTCATCTCTTCTAGCCTTAAGGGCGTGACTTGTTGCTCTTCGCTAGATGCTTTTGGATCCTTTTTATTTATCTCCATTTCCAATTTGACATTCCACTAGCACATATGTCGCATCCATATAATACCACCACTATGACAAGTAAAACATGAACTTAGTGGTCCTCTAATCCCATAACTTTGTATTCTTGCACTTTATTTTGAAGAGCTTAAGGAGCTTTCAAACCTCCTTGTATTCTTTTCAAACTACATGTGTCCTAATTGAGTTTGTAGTGAAATTTGAGGGTAAGACGCTTGTATTCATACTCCACTTCAAGTGGCTCTCCTTTAAATTGAAAGTTAGAATGCTTCTTCTTCCTTTTTAAAGAGTATGTTATAATTTTGGTTTTGTCAACATTCACTTGCATTCCCACATCTTTGTAAAAGAGCTTTATAGTATGTAAGTGATTTCTTAAACCTCATTTTGTTGAGCCACCATTAGAATTAGGCCATTAACATAAAGTAGGAGTTTCAACACTCAATTGACCAAGTGGACCCCCTCCTCCTACACTTGTTTATCCAATCTTCTAGCTTGTTAATGCATAGCCCAACAAAGTCAAGGGATAAAGGGTAATTTTATTTGGTGCCTACATCACTCACAATTTTTTTTGACCTTAGTTGTATTTTGATTTTAGCCTTGATTTGTTGATATGACCTATAAATTGCTATCCTACATTGCATTGACACTCCCAGTTCCTCCATTCTACTCCATAATTTGCTCCTTGGTATTGTGTCAAACGCCTTCTTGAAGACCATAAAACAACAATATATATCCTCTTTTTTGTCTGAAACCTTTTCAACTAGGTATTTGAGCATGACATAATGATCAGCTATTACGTGTTGGCCACCTAGTTACCCCTTTGCTCTCTTTCCTTATTCCTTGACCAACTACTAATCTTGCATTTTATCATACTTTCAACAAGCTTTACAAATAGAGGATTAGCCATACTAGTTTGATAATTTGAAAGATTATTACATCTCCACTTTTAAAAAAAAGTATAATTAAGCTAATTGTCCACCTAATAAAAAATAATTATGTCAAGAGATGTTACCGCAATGACAACAAGGGATGGATTGTAATGGCATGAGTGTGTTAATAAAAACTATTAAAGAGATGACAAAAAGAAAAAAATTAAAACACAACCAACATATAAAGATAATAAAAACTAAAACACAACTAAATATATTTGAAAATAAAAATTCTAGTCCCACAAAAGTTAAATGTAAATATAGTTAATAAAAGTTCAAAATAAAAAAATAATAATAATTATTGACCTTGAATATGAGGCTATAAAATAAGAGAGTGTCTAGTTAAATCCATGGATGAACATAGATGATCTAAATAAGACAAACCAAACTTAACCTAGAATACATTCAACCTCTTTGACATATAGGATATTAGAGATTCACATCTTTAAAAAATAAATTGTATTCTATCTAAAGTCTCACAACTTAAAGTGTGAAAACTATGTATTATTTAATTATGGGATGTTGATTAAAATCAAAATATTATTATTCTCAATAATTTTATTATATTTTTATTTAGTGAAGTACATATTTAATATATTTTTAATCAAATTACGTAATAAAATAATTCTTCCAGTAAAATAAATAAATAAAAGCAATATAAATTAATCAAAATTACTTAAAATAGATATTTACAAATATATTTATTAATTACACCGAAGGTATTCCTTATATGAAGTGAACAACCTATTTTTGAAAATTAATGGTTGGAAAATTGTTATCATAGAATCTAGTAGCGCTTGTTCCACGAATAACCCCCTACAAAACTTGTTTGTTTCCTAGGTTCGTGAAGTTCAAGCACGCAAAACGAGGTGATTTTTCGTGCCACCTCAAAATGCATTCCAAAGCCTCAAACAGTCAATTTGAGCATCCCCCTATGTTCGCCTCATGAAAACCTTTGAAACAAGTACCTTCGTGAGCTCTCATTGTTGATACTTAGTGAAATTAGGAAAAGTGCAGTTATCTCAAAAAACAACGCTCCGACTCTTTTTGAAAAAATGACTAAGTGTTAAAAGTGCAAGGGCGCCAAAAATCAGCACCCCTGCATTTAAGTGATTTTATTTTGAGTGCAATGGCGTTGAATTTTGGCGCCCTTGCACATTTTCCTAACTTAGTCAATTTTTAACTAAGGCGTCATTTTTTGGTCCTTTTGCACATTTCACTGAAAGTGCCACTTTTTATTCCTCAATTAATTGGGCGACTTGACTTAGCATTTTAACACTTCCTAATCACTTAAAAGTGATTTTATGTTTCTTATTCATCATTTTTGGTCTTCAACCTTCATCTCTTCTTGTTGGGCGAACATCACTTCGTCTCCAAAACACGTTTTTGAAGATCTCAAGTATTTTTCACTTAGGGTTTCGCCATTTTTGTAAGGTAAGTCTCTTCCTTCCTTTCATTTCTTCTTTTCATTCATTTCTATGAAGAAGTTTTGTAACCACTCTTTTTTTTGTAAAACCATTTTGGATTTTTCTTTGTTTTATTGTCAAGTTTTCTTTCAGTTTGCAAAACGTGTTTCTTGTTATCTTTGCTCGACCATTGTGTTTCAAATCCATGCGCGTTGTTTTGCTTTCTCTTCATCACGCGTTTATTTCTTCCTAAGCGTCTTTTTCTATGGTCAGGTTTTTCTTTGTGATCACCAAGGGGTTTTGGTTTGTTTGTCTCTCCCTTACATCTCTTGCAAATTCATTCCTCGAGGAGCTTCATGCGCATGGGTTCTTCATGTGAGAAACACATTTTTGTGACTAAGTATTCCTCACTATACCATGGCATAGAAATGCAGAATCATTACGTTAAAAAAACATGCTTTAGATGTTGGCATCAAAATGTTCACATTTTCAAGTTTCAAGTGGCGTTTTTCATGTCATCTATCTCCATTTTGCAATGGGTGCACTTTTTAAACACCATTACACTTCATTGTCTTTCACTTGCCAACTTCATGGATTAAGTGTCCGAGCACCAAAATTCAACACCCTGACACCTCAATGAAGTTTCTAACTCCAAAGTGCAGTGGCACTATTTTTCAGCGTCTCTACACTAAAGCCATTTTTACCCCCCAAGTGCAAGGGCACCACTGTTTTTCTTCTAGATACTTCAAAACTTGCCAGTTTCACCTCATTTCTCGTTCCTTCCACTATGTGCATCATTTTGTGTGCTTCATCATCTGTTTCATGCTTGCTCGACGTCATTACTCACTTCACACATCCCAATGCTATTTTTTGACTAACGTTTGTTGATTCCTCATCTTGCAATCTCTTTTCAAATCTCATCAAAAGATCCTCGAAGTTGTTGCTTGTTGATTCAATTGCTCTCAGATGACTACCCAGAAACTGCCATCGTCTTCAAGGGCTAGAAACAAAATGAAATACAAATATCAAGATGTTTATCCACCGACAGTGGTGGTCTCCAAGGTAGATGAAATAAAAGACATAGAGGTTGGTCATCAAGACCTAGTTGATTTTGCATAGAGAACCGAGAAGAAGCCTCTTGATGATTCTTTGAGAGCAATTGTACACAATAATCTACATTTGGTGTCTATGTTCCCTACCTCCGCACATAATACAAACTTTGTCCTTCAAGTTGCATCCCATTAAATCAGGGAAAGCAGATGTGTGATTGATTCTTCTGGACACGAGATATTGAGACTTGATCCCGAATTCTTTGATATTGTTTTCAAAGTTCCACAAATGGAGAAGTACATTGACATCTCAATACAACAAGCACATGAGGTCTATGATGCTGATCCCGGGAAGGCTAAAAACCTAATAAATAGTCAATTGTTGAAAAAGCCTAGGTAAACTGTTTCCAAATGGCTAAAGGGACTCCCGCGAAGTGACTTCAAGGAAGATGTTAGAGATATGATCACACTTTTGAGAAAAGTGAAGGAGTTGCCTAAATCATCCTAATTTCATGAGTGGATGTATGAATACATCATAATCATAAGAAGACAAAAAGTTCACATTGATTGGGGCAAATAGATCAACGATGAAATACATGAACAACTGATCAATGTGTCGTCCACGTTGAAATTCTATGACTTCTTACCTGGTGTATGTTGCAGTCGTGATGAGGCAATTTCTAGGTCTATCTACAAGAGGGAATAGGCACACCATACCTATGTACAAATTTTTCTATCAACTAGAGCTGAAAGAAAGCTTTCGCATTTCAGGAGGGTTACTTATGCTTTCTTCGCACCTTTACTTTTCAGCTTTGATTTAACTCTTGAAAGGAAGAGGGTATTTGATGAGGCCTACAAAGTGGTAAGTAAAGTTGGATGCATATATCTACAATTCCCAACTTTTACTTATTTAAGAGTAGGGTGCTACACTGGTTGCCCTTACATGTTGCCATGATACCCCTCATACAAGTGGATTCTCATGGAGATGTCCAGACAACTGATTTCAATGCACAAAGAATGAAGAAAGATTCACAAATCAGGATTCAAGTTCCCACTAAAATTTGGTAGGTACACCATCAAGATTGTACAAAAAGCCAAATCGGTCTATGCAAAGATGCAAGTCGTGAAAATTAGGACCTACAAATACAGGTTTGATTTTGACTAATGAGATGTTAGGAAGAAGTTGTGAAAGGGTCATCATCACAGGTACCGTTTTGAGGACATCTAGGTTGATTGCAGAGATGAGGAGGCCATTCATAAGATGGATTATTGTAGGTTAACCGTACAAAAAATCAGAGATCTTGGTGTTGCTGACATACTAGAGGATTTCATAGATCCTAGCGATATCATAAATGTTGTCTATGATGAACAAGAAATAGCCAAGAGGTCGTTGCCTGCAATTCAATGGTCCAAAAAAGAAAGTGTTAGCATCAGGGAAAGATTGGCACCAATTTTGTCTAACACTGCATAATGGTTACACAAGCATGGCTTTGAGATGAAAAATTTCAAAATAGATTATGAGGGAGAAGAATCCAAAGCAGAAGCCAATCGACCGTAAGAACTCCCCATGAAAGACAAATTTGTGGCTCTTCCCACTTCTTCGTGAAGAGGCCCAAGGATCAAGTTCACTTTCGGAAAGGACACATTGGTCGTCCCAGAAGGAGAAACTACGAAATCTAAACCATCTCACTCCAAAGGAAAAGGAGTTGTTTCCAAAGAGATAGATTTAGATGAAGAAGGAAATTCTAGTGATCAATCTGCTGAAGAAGAAGTTTCAACAAAAGCGGACTTTGATGAAGAAGATTCTAAAGATGAACAAGAGTCTGAAGGTGAACCAAAGTTAGAAGGATAGGAGGATGATCAACAAGAATCTGAGCATGATGAAGAAAGAACTATGTCTCCATTTGAGAATGTAGTTGAAGAGCTTTCTAGAACATCATCGCCTGTGATTTCAAATATTCCTCATACATCTCCAAATTCAAACACTCCACCACCACATGTTCTTACATCACGTATTCCAACCACCATCATATCGCAGTGGATGTTTCACCTACCCCTGCAGCATCAAGCATACTTGATACTCCTTCAGTGATAAGTATACACACGTTTGATATTTTGTCAAGTCCTCCATCATCTATTCCTAGCCTATCATTGCCATCAAAGACTGATTTTAATTGGTTCATGAATGAATCCATGCCATATCAGCTCAATGTGCCAACTACAGGAGTAGTTATGATAGACACTGAGCCCATTGTCACAATACCAGTTGCTACTTCAGAAGAGATGGTGACAAGAGAGTTGATTGTTAATCCAGGAGCTCATACCACCTCTCTTCCCCCTTGGTTCATATCTCAAGTGTCGAAGTGAAAGAAACAAATGATTTCTCCATAAGAGCTCGACTTTAAAGAGATCTCTAAAAGCTAAAGGGAAGAAAAAGGCAAAGGTGTATTCATGGTTGAATGTTGACAAAATTGGTCATAAGTATGTGAAAATTGGCATACCACCTCATGAAGAAGGAGATGTCAACATGAAAGATTACATAGTGACAAGGGTCCAGCTTGGAAAAGTTACAAATGAAAGTGCAAAAGCAAATGCACAGGTAACTTTGGATATCTTGGTTGGAAGACTAGACAAAATGGAGCAAGCTCGTAATATGTACCAACAGAGGGTAGAGCATTACACCATTGTTGTGAGGAGACTTGCAGGATCTACAAGTAATGCACAACCGTTAACAATGGTACGTGTTGAGGACCCAACTATCAAGAAAGCTAAGAAGTTCGCCTCCAAATGCAAGGTGTTGTATGATTTCATCATAAAGATCATAGAACACAATTCTCAAATTATAATTGTTGTGGATGAAAAAGCTGCTCTATTAGCCAAGCTCAAAACAAAGCTTGATAAAGAGGAGAGTGCACTTTCCCAAGAGCGCAAAGAAATGGAAAAGTGCCTATTGTGGTGGTCATAAATGAAACAGGAAAAGCTTATTAAATTGGTGGAAGCTGGGGTGATTCTCGAGAAAGGAAAATACACAGAGGTAAGAGAATCTTTGAAGCACCATATTCATGTGTTTGAGTCTCTTACAGAAGATCTCCATCAAGTACAAGAAGATGTTGAAGGACATCGTGTGATTCTTGAAAGAGGAATCAAGGAGTTGCTAGGGCAGCTTCTTGAAGAGAATTGTATATTCCTACTGGCCATAAAACTATCCCAAATCTTCAAAGAAGCCATCATGAAGTTGATTGATAGTACAAACTTTTTAGAAGCCTCTCTGGATGTCATTTAGGATACAAGGCTTATACTGGATAACCTTAAAATGCATCTTGACAGGTGTAAGAAGGTTCACTCATCTGCTATGAGATCAATCACGAGGATTCACACCATTTTGGATTACACCGTTGGTCTGGATGAGAAGTTCACGCAAGAAACCAAGATGAAGTATGAAGACTTCTGCACCCAAGCAAGGAACCATGAAGATTCCCGATTTCCAAGTGTTCAAATTTTTGATGCTTTTCCTTATGCATCCTATAAATAGTTTTTGACGTCTTAAATGTCTTTTCTCAAAATGTAATTGCACCAAAAATATGAGATGTAATTTCTTGAAGAAAAATTACACTTTGACTTTGGTCAAAGTTAGGTGAGATTTTCCTTAATTAGCTCACCTAACTTTCCTAATTTTACTCGTTTAATTTCCCAGATTTTCTCATTCCTCTCCTCTATATATATGAGGGATTTCTATTGTATTGTTTATCTTTTATCTCTAGCAACGAAGTGCTGCTCTTTTTGAAGCAAATTTGTGAAACTTTGTGTTCATGCTTTGTGAATTTAAATCTTATCAATAAAGAATAAGTTGCATACACTTTGTGTTCATGCGTTGGATCAATCATCTTTTGAAGTTGATTAAGATTGGTGGTGATTATTGTCTGAGATCTAAGGGCTTCAAGTAAATCTATGTAAACTTTGTGTTGCATTCTTTACTTTGAATTTTAGTTTATGTTTGAGTAGCCTTTGGTGGATGAACTGCAAGACTTTGTGCTTGCATTTGTTCATGTTGTTCGTGGAACTACTTTGGTGAGTAAACTATAATACTTTGTGCTTGATTTGTTTGCGCTATTCGTGGAACTACTTTGGTGAGTAAACTGCAAGACTTTGTGCTTGCATTTGTTCGCGTTGTTTGTGGAACTAATTTGGTGAGTAAACTGTAAGACTTTGTGCTTGCATTTGTTCGCACTGCTCATGGCACTATTTTGGTGATGTATCTAGAAGACTTTGTGCTTATAATATAACACTCATTACGTATCTCAAGGATCTATTGTTGGAAGTTACGAAACGACTTTGTGCCTTCGTAAGCTTTCCTTTATCATTTTATTGTTATTGTTATCATGCTAGTATCTCTACGCTTTGCTTTGTCAAGATAGAGATATTGGAATTACTACTTTGTCTTTAGTTTGAAGTTGTACCAAATTAGAACTACTGACCATGGAGCATCGCAAAACATCCTATCTAAAAAAAAGAGAGAAGGATGAATGTGACACACCCCGAATCCATTAATCATAGTGTACATGTTGTAAATACTTTATTAGTTTTACTTGTTTCTGAAAGTAGTAAGAAGGGAACCTCCCCTTTCTGAGAGGAGAGATTACATCTCAATGTATAGCTGTGGCTGAAGTCCTAGTTGTGTAATCTATTGAAAAGTTGACTACATAATTTTCACCCAACAAAATTTTAGAGAAGGATGCAAGACTGTTGAAATGATCTCAACAATCAAATTTTCTAAAATATTAAAAGATATAATACATTAAAGAAAAAAACAACATTCTTATCTGTAGCTTTAAATTAAGAATTTAGATAGGATAAGAATTGTTTTTTTCTTTTAAACTTTTTAAACTTAGACTTTTAGATAAATAATAACAAGTTTGTAATAAATAGATATATTTTTCAAATAATAATATTAATAATACTAAATCAATAAATTATCCTCTCCCCCCCCTCTCTCTATATATATACATATATCCCCTCCCTCTCTATCTCTCTCTATTAATTTTCTATATCACCTCCTTTATTTCTCACTCTTACCCCCTCTATTTCTATCTTCCCATCTCTCCCTCTTCCTCCCTGTTTATATCTCATTATATATATATATATATATATCTTATTTACTCCATCGCTCCCTCCATCTCTCCCACTCTCTCTTTATATATATCCCTCTCTCTACCTCTCTATATATCACTTCCTATATTTTTTATATTTCTCTCTCCATCTCCCCCTCTTTCATTGTCTCCCTCTTTCTATATCTATCTCTCCCTCTCCCTCTTCCTCCCCCCCCTTATATTTATCTTTCTTTGTCTCTCTCTCTCTCTCACCCTCTTTATCTTTCCCAAGTTATATTTATCTATCCCTTCTTTATATCCCTATTTTCCCTCTCCCTCTACCTATCACTTCCTCTTTCTATATCTCTCTAATTCTCTCTCCTATGTCTGTTTCTCTCCTTCCATCTGCCTCCCTCTATCTATTTATATATATATATATATCCCTCTCTATCTCTCTTCATATCTCTCTCTCACACGCACACACTCATTTCTCTCTCTTTATCTCTAACTCCAGCTCTATCTCTATCCCTATCTCTATCTCTTTGTATTTAAATTCTTACATATATCCCTCTATCTCTATCTCATTATCTATCCATCTCTCTTTACCCCTATATCTTTCCCTCTCTATATATCACTTCCTATCTCTATCTTTATAAATTTCTATCTCTCCCTTCCTCCCCCTCTCTATATATTTATCTCTTCCATCTATATCTATAACTTTGTCCTCTCTTTATCTCTCCCTCTCCTCCATCTCCATCTCCATTTCCATCTCCATCTCTATCTCTAACTTCCTCTTTATCTCTATCTCCTTACCCCCCCACTCTCACCCCCTCTCTCTCTATCTCCTTACCCTCCCCTCTCTCTCTCTCTATCTCTAACTTCCTCTTTATCTCTATCTCCTTACCGCCCCCATCCCCGCCCTCGCTCTCTCTCTCTCTCTCTATCCACATATCTCCCTCTCTCTCCCACTCTCCCTATTTCAAACATATCATGAGCCTATTGGTAACAAAGCCTTATTATCTTCCCGATTCAAAGATTTTGTTTTAGTTGTGTTTGGATCCTTGTAAGTATATGCATATTTGATTTTAAGCTATCACTTCTCCATTGAGACCTTTGTTTCACAAACAAAACCATTTTGAAAATAGCTTACCAATTGACTTCATGTATAGTATGTAAACAATAAACCAAAAAATTACCTAATTGACCATCCACACTTCTTTGATGTACCCATTGCACACCAAAATACGGTTGCTAGTTTATATTATTCTTTGTTTATTTACTTTGTTTTTATTAAAAAATTATTTTATTATATAATTTAGTCGATAGGCTTCTTATTGTGGACTTGCTAGTCCACAAGAGCCCGACATACCTATGTCACATGCCCATAAACTATTCTTTGTTTGCAAATAAACCATTTTCAGATTGCCGCTGGTCGTCTCTGACTAATTCGCTTGAAGTTTGGAAACAAATCTCAGCAAGATAGATTCGCCGTCAAATCGGATTTCATTTCAAATTGTATTTTGTCATAATAGTCTCACACCATCGTACTTGTCTTGGAAAACAAGTCTCAATATTGATAAAGTGAATGCATTGAAAGATAAAATCTATAAAATCTTGCAATAAATGCATCTAAATATGATAGGCCGATCTAAATCACTGGTTATAATGAGGATTCGTAGATATGATTCACTGCTAGCTGCGATTTATTATAAAAAATAGTGTAAATGAATGAAGTTCGCTGTTGGCAATCATTTTGTTCATGCATTTGATCAATGCCCAAGTTGTCTCTAAATAGATGACTATCGGAGCAGTTGCATAAGATTAAATCGACTTGTAAATCCTGAGGCCACTGGTTCTTGCCAATATTTTTTTGTATAGCTTTCCAGTGCATTAGGCTTGTCAAGGAATCTGTGAAGTTTAGGGAAATTTGACTTGCTGATGCTATTGTGGAGAAGAAGCTGCTGCCATCCGAGGAAGATTGAGGTGGAAGTAAGCGTTTGGTTAAAGGTCTCAAGAATTTAGGGAACACTTGCTTTTTCAATTCTGTTTTGCAGAATTTGCTTGCTATCGATGTGCTTTAGGATCATTTTAGTAGGTCGACAGTTGTTATTGAAGGATGCCTGACTAGTTGTTTAAGAAACTTTATACTGAAATGACTTTGGAGGGGCAAGTTGCCACAAATGTAGGAGAAGGGAGTTAAAGTGTCGGGTTTTTATATAGTGGGAAGGGGAGGAAATTATGGGACAAGAGGAATGAAATTGTTAATCTTGGGTCTCTTTTTTCTATTGTTTGTGACCAGGCCCCTTGTTTCAAAGGATTCCACCAACAGGATAGTTAGGGGTTCTTGTTATACTTACTCGATTTCTTGAACACCGAAGAGTTAAATGCAAGAAGGTTACAAAACACTCTTTTGAAATGTTTGCCGAGAAGGGGGATGGCAAAACAAAGGAACTTGTAGACAACAACAGAGACCAGAGTGATAAGTTCACAAGCTTCTTCTCTAGCACCATTTGCTGCTCCAAGTGTGGGCATTTGTCAGTTATTTTTGAATCATTTCTTGATCTATCGTTGGCTATGCCATCAAAACCAAAACCATCATCCTTGAAAATTTGGGCTTCTTCATCAATATACGTGAAAAGATTAACAAAGGCACATGATGAGAGTAGAAAGGATGGTCAACGAACAATAGAGGCAGGTTTGAGTTTACTTTTGAATATATCAGAGGTCAACAAGGAGCCATCTAATGAGATGGAAGAGGCATCATGCTCGCTTTATAAAAGCATAGCACCTGGAGCAGATGCAAGGGACACAAACAAATCTGATTTTCGAGAAGATTTTGGATGGATGGACTTTTTGGATGCTCCAGCACAATCTGCAGATGTGGTCTTTCAGGACACTTTGAATACATCAGAAATTATGGAAGTGTTTAAGATAAATGTAAGTGGTGCATAGATAAATTCATATCTATAACATCAAAATATTTTAAATTTTAGAATAGAATTTTGACTTTATTTTAAATGGGTTGTGCTCTCCATTTTATATGTTTTTAAAATAATTTAATCTAGACTCATAAAAATTAAAAGAAATGTTATTTTTATGTGTTAAGTTTTGCCAAGTAATAACTCTGCGTTGTGTAGATAAATACTTTGGATAAACATCTATGTTTAATCAATAAACTTGTTATATCTTTTT
>VDFB02076121.1:0-43579 GCA_007258455.2 Sequoia sempervirens
TCTCTCTCTTCAAGGAGATCCTCCATTTTTAATTTCCACATCTCATAATTAGATCCATTGAACCTTTCAATATCTAAATGATAATTCATTGTAACAAACTTATTTTCCAAAATCAGCAATAACAAAAAATAGTAAAAATTCCCACTACAACCAAAAAACCTTCAATCTTTTAAGAGAAAGGTGTCCCAATACTCTACCCAACCTCAGCTCTGATACCAAATGTTGAAAATTGAGGTGTTTATGTAGCTTAATACTTTGTAAAAATTTATGATTGCTAATCTAAATATGTATTCTTTGTTACAGATTCTTTGTGGGTGATTATCTAATTAATTCATTTGATCATTTGTAGAATGAAGATAGAAGGTTGTAGAAGAATTAGACAAAATATTAGAAGATACACAACATATACCATGGAAAAACCCTTTCGGGAAAAAAATCCACCAAGAATCAATGTATTATTTAATCTTAGAATAAGATTACAATAATTCTAATCCTTCCTTGAGATGCTTCTTTTTCCTTCAACAATTCTTCTTCACAACTTGCAATAAAAACTGATACAAACTCTCTTCAACTTGCTTGAGATAAATAGGCAATAATCAACCTTGTAAGCTCCAAAGAGTTACAATTACAAAGCTCAAAGCTTATCACCAAAAACCTATGCCTATCTCTTGCAAGCACAGATCAATCGTGAAGAACAATGTCAAATCAACTCCTTCTTCCATTTGGGTGTCCTAAAATGAAGTCATAACTCAACCTTTATTCTGAAGATATCTCCAAAGCTTATCCTCAAAGTTGGAACCCAAGAATGGGCCCACATAACTCAGCCTTCTAAAATATCTTAACATGCAAAAGTGTTAACTCCAAGAAGCCAACTTGGGTGCCCAAGGTGGGTCCAAGTCATTCTCTATTAACTGAAACATATCTCTCCACCATTCATGCAAGAATGATCATCCCCTATTAGTTGAAAGTAGTCACTTGTTATCTATCATGCAACTCAAGTCATTATGAATGCATTCCAAGTTAACTGAAGTCAACTAGCATTCAACTAAAACTAACTGAAGATAACTGAACCATAACTAAAATGAAGTGAAATGAACTGAATTGAACTAAACTGAACTAAACTAAACTAAACTAAACTGATTTGAACTGAACTTCATGCATGTAAACATCAATCCCTAACTTCTAGGATATTTACATGCATTACATAAGTGTTATCTTTTACTCCAAATAGTTAACTTAACTCAAGGTGAGTTCCACCTTCCATGTGGGTGACCCATGTGCTCCTGCTATTTAGGAACTCGTCTTGGATTCCCTCACATGCTCCTATCATTTAGAATTAATTACAAATGTCAATTAACATGATTATTTCATTCAATATTAATCTCTTTCTAATCCTAGTGTTTGAGAACACTTTCGAAGGACTTAGGAGATACATGAAATAAATAATGTTTAGGATTGCAATTAAATGGCATCCTATTTCCAACATAAAGTACCATGGGAAGTTTTTTGTGCATGCTTTGAATTTTCCATTACAACCTTCTCTACCTTCATGAAATTGTGCCTCATTTTTGTGCACCCTTTATTATTGTGTCACTTTTATGTATGCCTTATTCTTACATTTACAACCTAGTTTACCTTCACACATATATACCTTTTTTTTCACACCCTATTCTAGTTGCTTGTACTTCTTTGTGCACTTTTTAGATGTTGCTTCTTTACCCTTTTGGAGTACATTGTGACACAATTTCCATGGAGTTTCCATACCTCTCTCCTATCAAAATTATAAGTGGGATACCATACTATTTATATTTGTGTTAATGCTTTGTTGGTTTCATTTTGGAATGAGTTATGCATTTAGCTTTTGTTCATATGTACTAAGCATATGCAAGTGCTATTACCCATGCATTTTTAGTGAGATGGAACTGATACCACATAGATACTCTTACATTCTTGTTTATGGAGGTGACCTATCTTATTATTGTAATTAGTCTCTATGAACTCATTGACACTTTTATTTTTTATTGACAATTTGTTGCTTTGTTGCATTATATTAGTGTGAATTCACTATTTTTGCATTGTTTAAGTAGTCTCATTGAGGTCACTCATCTATATTTCCATCTAGATTTTATTCAAGTAGTGTCATTAGGGTTCATCATGCAGATTTATGCCTATTTGATTCTAATCTTTAGTGGAGGTTCTTTGAATTTAGCAATATAACAATTATACTTTGACAATTGTTTTTGATTGATTAAGCAAGGAAAAGGGCCTTGACCCGAGCAAATAGTACAACATGATAAGAATAGCAGGTGGTCAGAAACAGAAAAAATAGGAAGCCTACCAAACTTCCCCCCTCCCACAAAAAAATGCTTAACAAATTCTCATATGATCAAACATCACAGTTCTATCATTCGAATAAAAAAACCCTAATCTAGCATCCATAGCATCCTTCCCTATCCATATACAATACTTATAAGCATCTATCATAATGTTCCATCTTAAAATATAAACAACATTATATAAATTTAAGTTTTGGCACCCACAGCCATGACTAGTAGCAACAAACCTATAAAACATAGTAGATATAAACATGATAGTAAAAAAAAAAAGCCCCACAGTGAAGCATCCATGCTAAGCATCCTCAATCAGCTTCCATGCTTTCATCAGATCTTCAACAGTGTCATTCACTGTTGCCTTTAGCTCCATCTTTCCCACCAAGTCTTCACCATCACACGATGCTTTTTGATTTTTCCCATTCCAGAAACAGTCGCCATAACCACCTTCTTCATAACAACATCAACCACCATACACACGTTTTGAACCACTTCTAGGATTTGAATTCTGTTTTCATCTCCTTTTTCTTGCAGTACCTTCAGTGTTTCCTCAATAATTCCATTCACCAAATTTTTGAGGGCATGAAGTTTGTTGTCCCCCACTTTCTTATTTATTCTCTTTTCTAGAATCCGCAATCTCTCCTCAAGTCTTCCAATCCTTCCATTCCCATCATCCTCAACCTTATCATCTTCTTTATTGGTATTTTCATCCCTCTCTTGATTATCCATAACATTTACTTCCTACTCCTCCTGAGCCATTTCATGTTGATGACTCCTCTTTTTCCTCATCTGATTCCTCCTCTTAAGTTGAGTCCCCTCCAAAACTATCAGGAATTTCTTCTATTGAGGAGTCATTCTCCTCTTCTTCTTTCTTTTCAACACTCTCTGGTGGGCTTTGGGTAATTTTTTCTTCAGGGCTTTGTGTGCTTTTCTTACTCTCATGTCCTTTTGATGCCGCCATGGACAGTATTTTGACCTTCTTCCTCCATGGTTTAAACCTTCCAACTCATTATCATCAAGAATAGTAATTGTGTCCACCTCTTCCCTAAGTTCATGCAAAATCAATCTCTTCCTTCTTTGGTCCCCATCTCCATCGAATTATCCTTTCTTTTTTCTATCGTGACCATAAGTAAATCTTTCCACAGAGTAGTGTCCGAAATTTGGGATTTTTTACTAGTTTTCTCAAGGCTTTGAGACTTCTTGCCATATTTTTAGGCATAGGGTGGGGACAGTCTTCAAAAAGCTCAATTTTCACTGAGCTCTAAGGTTTAGGGTCTTCAATCATCCTAATAGCAAGATTTTTTTGAGTTCTGGATAGCAAAAATTTAGAAATGGCTCTTATAAGGCCCTGATGTAACAGCAGATTGGCTCCATGAGTGAGACTCTAGCTAAGAGAGGAAAACAAGAAAAAAGGTAAATTTATTTTTGCCTAATGCCTAATGTGGTTGAGAATGGGAAAGTGGTATCCATGGATAGAATGGTAGTGGCCTTCAAGAGTAAAATACGTCACTACAATAAAGAAAACATTGTGCTACAAAAGTGGCAACTTAACCCTAGAATACTCATTTTGAAATCTTTCCAGTTTTTCTTTTCCTTCAAAGAACTTCTCGAAATAATCCTAATACTTACCATTACTAACCTTTGCTACCTTCTTCCCTTCGTAAGCTAGACCCGTCGCTTCCGCAATCAACTTCCCATCCACCTTAAACTGAAGCCCGCCCAGGTTTACTTTGCCATCTCTCCAAGCATTTGCAAATTTTTAGCTGAGTCTTTCATTATAGCCCTCCATTGTGACAAAATACGGAGTGAAGCCCCCTATTCAAAAAGACCCCATAGCTCCTCATTATTGCAAAGCGAGTCAAATTTGTGGGGTTCGGTATGCTTCCTAGGGCTACCCATCTTGCTATTTGAGCTATGGAAAACTTTAGGAACCAAAAGAAAATTATTTCTATTACCTTCAAAATCCTCAACACTCGCAACTAGAAGCTCCAAACTCTCTGTTCTAATGGTGACTTTGTTACAATTCATTTGAAATGTAGTTGGCTTAGGGTTTTCTCTATGTTTCATATAGAAATTCACATCTCAATTACCACCTTTTCACTGATAATCATTATTGCTAGTGACAACTCTACCTCCTTTTCTAGCAATGATATCATTTGTTTTATTCCAACTCTTAATTCTAATTTCAACATGACTCCATCTATCACATCAAAGATCGATCCTCAAATTATACCGCATGCTATTCATTTCCAAATTTGAATTTTTCCTATCACGGTACAAAAACTACCCATCTAATTGTCCTTTCCCTCGATTGTGATGTCCTTTATCAGGATTTGGAAATCCCTTTAAAATATGCTTCCAACACCAACCAATTGGCATGCCAGCTTGCAACCTTGGGTTCCACGTCCTCATAAATATTCTCCTTCCACCACTCATATTAATAATTAAGAAACCCCTCCTCATAGTCATGTATTCACATATTTTTCACCAAGTCTATCTTTCACTAGGACTTCCTTAATTTGATTAGGAAAATTAATAAAGTCCCAGTTTATTAAAGTTTCTTGATTTACACCAAGGTTGGCCATCGCATCCACCACCTATTTCCTTCCCTTAATGAGTGGAAAATTTTAACATATTGGATCTCTTGCAATATGCCTTTACAATTTTCCAACAGATCTCTAATTTCCCAAGGAATATTCACCCTATTTTTGAGATAGTCTATTATTAGCTTTGAGTCTCCTTCAACAATAACCTTTTTGTATCCCATCTCTCTAAGAGGTCTAGCACCAATCCAAATAGAAGATGCCTCAAAAAAAAATTCATAGCTATTCCTAAGCCTTTGCTATATCCAATCAGAAAGGAACCCTTATCATCTCTTATTACTCCACCAGTTGCAACTTGTCTAGGATTCCCCTTCGAGCAACCATCAAAGTTGCATTTCACCCATCCTAGATCCAGGGGTATCCAGATAGTGTTTCTTCTTATAATTTGTTTTAGCCAGTTAACATTATTTAAATCATGGGAGAGCTCCCATTATTGTTTTATACTTAGCTCAATCTGAGTAGGTTGTTTCTTAGCCTACTTGTATTTGCAACTTTCTATATTCTCTTGAATTTTTCTTTTAATTATTAAACATAACTCCTTGTTATTTATTGCAGTCTCCCTGAGCACTCTATTATTCCTCTCTTTCCAAAAACCCCAAGCCAAAAATGGGGGAATTTGTCCCCACATATCACTAATTATATTGTGGGAATAAGGGAAAAAGCTCCATCCTTCCACAAACATTTGAACATTGACCAGGAAAACCCACTCCACCTTCAGAGCATTAAGAAAAAAACTCCAAACTTCTTGAGCATAAGAACATTGAAAAAACAAATGCATGATAGTTTCCTCTTCTTCATTGCAAAGGCTACATCTATTTACAAGATACCAACCTCTTTTCTTTAGGTTATCTATAGTGAGGATCTTACCATGTATCACCGTCCACCAGAAGCAGTTAATTTTCAAGATTAGGTTCTTCTTCCAAACTTTAAGCCATTCAAGACCATAGTTTGTTGCATCATTAAGTCGTAAGTTGATTTAACAGAGAACCTCCCACTAGCATTTTCTGTCCAGATCCACTCATCTTTTTATTTTCTTGAAAAGAGGTCAAGGTTTCCAATCTATTTCATATGAAGGTCAATAGTAGCCTCCCAATTTTGTTGTCTGCTTCCCCTGAGAACAACATTGCCCAAATAGTCTTTAAAGCTTTTCCACCTAGGTCTGCAGCCATCCCACACAAGATAATTAGGAATTTTTTTCCCAATTCCCCTTTTCAATCTTATTCTAATTTGTTGGAGATATCTAGAGGCTGATAGTGGAGTCAATGTGGACTAGGGGTTGTCCTAGAAATTGTTATTGAGACCATTACCAATCCTCATTTTAGCACTTTGACAATTTTTTACATTTTCTTCATGCTTCAATAGATTCTTCATGTTCATATTCATGTTTCTACTATTTTAAGGGCAACCTTTGGAGATTATTTTTAGTCCTCATGTTCCTTCTTTTGAGGAGTTATTTTTTGAGTTTTCTCCCTTTTTTTCTTGCGAGAGACTTTTGGGGATATGGGTACCTCATCAAGTCTAATTTCTAGCACTCATCATCACCATCATCAGTACCTACTTAATTAATTTGTGCTTATGGAGGGTGTTAGAAGGCACTACATATTTACATATAGACACATTATTATCCTAGGTTTATTATGCATAGGATAAATTTACTTAGTTGTTGACTTGCACACATTCACATTACATGAGAAACATCTTTTACTTGTTGTGTCACATTCATATAAATCATTCGTTATTATTAGCAAGTCATATTTTACATGGTCTTCATCATAGCGACTCACTTGGTAACTCATCTAGTTGTCATATGTTAGAAATTTTCTTGAGTATTTCCTATAAATACTTTTCTTATTTTCATACTAAGATGGTTGAAAGAATGAGCCTACATAACTCAATATTGTATCAATATTGACATTATAAAATTTCATTTTTCCTTTCGTGTAGAAGGTTATTTGATATTGTGGAGGATTCTTGATTCTTCCAAGTCTTTGAGGCAACTTCAACACCCTGTGCTTGTCTAAAAATAGACATGTCATAGCCATTGGTTGAATCTATTAACCTTTTAAAACCTATTTATTGTGGAACAAATTATTTCACTTCACATCTAAATAAACTAGACACTTACTTTATTATAGACAAAGATAGATACAAATTCAACGGTGTTGGATAATGAGAGTATATGTTTTATTTAATGTTATGAGGCTTGTCAAACCTTTCTACATTCATTTTATACCGTGGTCCCAAAAAATTGCCAACATGAATTTATTTTGATCCAATGGTACCACATTAGCTTGGAATATGCTTTTATTTAGGTCCTGAATCAACATGACCCATAGAATTGAATCAATCAACAATTGTTGTACATTCTTATGCTCTTGTCACCTTACAAACTGTTCAAGCCATTCCTCTTTTCATTGCTTTGGTCTTTAAACTTGTCTTGGCTTTGTTAATTTCTATAACCCAACAATAGATTAATTGCTCAATAAATTCACAAAAAGAAATATGATTTATAACAATTAACACACTAGGTTAATTAACAACTAATAGCATTGGAAGCAAAAATAACAAGCCAATCACATATGCACAATAACACAAAATTACCCAGGAAACCCTAGTGTGGGGAAAAACCTGCAAACGTTGGATCTTCTATTCATCCTAACAACAAACTTTCTCTATGAAAATACAATACAAGTTTGCTACAACAATCTTACATATATAGATCTCAACTACTTTACTTAGTGTGCAAGAAAAAAAACTTTCCTTGCACTCTTTGGCTTTAAATCGCACATAAAATCACTCTTGGTTTTATCCTAACCTCACAAACTTGAAAAAATTCTATTAAAGAATGCAAATCTACTATTGCTGAAAATCAACACTCCCTCTTAGCAAGGAAGGTGTTCTACACAACACCCAACTTGTCCCTAAAGAATTCAAACCTACTCTTCATCAAGGCCTTTGTCAGGATATCTGCTATATGTTCATCTGTAGGAATGTAATGGAGCTTCACTATCCCCTTCTCCACACAATCTCTGATGAAGTGGTACTTGATCTCAATGTGCTTTGAATTGTCATGAAACACTAGATTCTCAGAGAGTTTGATTCAACTCTGATTATCACAGTAAATGACTAGGATCCAACTCCTGATCAAAGAGCCCAGCTAGAAGTTTTCGAAGCCAGATAGCCTCACATGTAGCCATACTAGATTCCATATACTCAACCTTTATAGAACTCAACGCAACTGACTTTTGTTTCTTGTTGTACAAGAGACTTCTCTTGATCCCAAATTGAAACTACACCCTAAAGTGCTCTTCTGATCAACTGTACTGCCTACCCAATCTACATCGGTAAACCCCTCGAGCTTTACTCCATCCTGCTGAACATACTAGCCCATAATCAACTATGCCTCAAAGATATCTCAAAACATGCTTCACAGCTATCCAATGCACACGTTTAGGTTCCACCATAAACTAATTGAGTAAGTTCACTATAAAACAAATGTTTGTATTGGTTTTTACCGGATACATAAGAGATCCTATCAATTGTCTATATAAAGTCAGGTCCACTACCTCTTTTTTGGAAGCATCAATCTTCTTCCAATTGGTCACAAGTGGCATTGGCATGGGCTTACAATTCTTCATCCTGAATCGCTTCAAGATATCAATTAAGTACTTCTCTTTTCCAAGGAATATCTCTCCCTCTTTTTCCCACAACTCCAACCTAAGAAAGTATTGCATCAACCCTAAGTCCTTCATCTCAAACTCTCCTACAAGATCTCGCTTGCAATGTGCTATGAGCTCCTCTAACCCTATAAGAAATAGGTCATCAAAATATAACACCAATATGAGAAGTTCACCCTTCACCTGAACATAGTACAGGTTTGGATCCACCTCACTCTTGATGAATCCCACACTCTACAAGTAATTGTCAATACATGAATACCATGCCCTGGGAGCCTGCTTGAGTCCATAAAACACTCTTTTCAACCTGTATACATGAGAATCCCTCCCATGTGCTTCAAATCCTTCTTATTTCTCTATGTAAATCTCTTCCTCAATTACTCCATTGAGGAAGGTCGTCTTTACATCCATCTGGTGAATCCTCCAACCCATCTATGCAACTACAGAAATGATAGCTCTTATTGATGAGTACCTGGCTACTAGAGCAAAAGTCTCGTCATAGTCGATGATGAGCCTAGTTTTTGGTCTAGTTTTGGGTAGAATCTATAGTCTATTTGCTCATAGATGTCATGTACTTTAATGCTTAAGTGTTGGTATTGGCATAATGTTTCCCTCAAACCATTGACATTTGACATTACCCTATCTCTGCAAGCTTTAATGATATTTGGCATAATATTTGGGTCATCCATATTGATTTTGCATGTGATTAATGAATTTTACTTAGAGTGGTTATTGATGTTCAATTATTATGCGTACTATCCTTGACATGTAGATTTAATACGCCAAGTTAAGGAAGACATTGCTAGCTGGGCATGCACCATAACGTCCAGCTGAGAAATCACTCCAAGTCAAAGGCAGCTAGCAACAAAGATTCTTCATGCAACTAAATGTAACCAACTTGTAGTGGACCTTAATGATTGAGCATGCATGGGCATTATTGTTGTGTTGGATCTATGTTTGACTTGCATGTCTGACCAAATTCCATGCATGCATAACTGCCATCGCTCCATTTTCCCCTATTTTCCCTAAATTTCGTCCTCCCAGTCGGGGAGTTGATTGCCTCGTTTAGCTATAGTATAATTAATAATTTGATGCTCCTTCTTCAAGAGGTTGCACAATTTTACATTCTACTCTCATTTTCATTTTTAGTGATACAGATACATTACTCTTTGTATGCACAATTTATAGTGAATAAAATAAAGTTATGAGTTTGAGCATCTGAGTTCTTGTTAGTTTAGAGGATACTTATCCAAGGGGGCCCACTTGGTGAGTAATTTGTCTTTCTTAGTTTAGAATTAGTTTAGTATTACTTGTTGTTTGGTACTTAGTTAGAAATCTTTCATCGACTATTCCTGTAGCCACTAGAAGTCCATTTTGTTTTTGTTCCTACAACCAAAGCAGACAAAGTAGTTTCTTGTTTGTTGCTCAGATATTTATTTCTACACACATTTCAACATAAGTATAGTTGCTGGTTGATATTCAAAATTTTATTTATTTCCTTTCAATAAATTTACTTTCAGTATTGTGTTTCTTAGTTGTAGCATGCAATTACTACTTAAGCCCCTAGTGCACATACAGTGCTAACTCATTTCAAGTTCTTGTGCCTCGGTTGACAAGTTAAATGCACCTTCATGATGATTAAATGGATATTCAGGTTAGATGTCCAATCTTTGGATCATGGCTGTAAAGGTTAGTTATGGAATCATTGTAGGAGGCCAACATTTTTGGCACCATTGTCAGGGATGGTGTCAAGCTAGGAAGTCTTTTGGAGTCATTGGTAGTTTTTCTTGTTGTACTATTTCTGGAAGTTGTTCTTAGTATCCTCATCTAGGAAGTAATGACCCCCCTGATTCTTTACCAATTCTTTGTGTAAGTTGATGATAGTGAGTGATACTGCATGCATAGAGGAAGGAGAAGGGATGCTGATGGGAGATTCCTTCCTAAAAATCCTCATCCATTTCAACTAGTTGAGTACCAAAACTTACTAGAGGAAGAAGAAGATCCACACCCCTTTGCAGACACATATCATGATCTGACTAGCTCTGAAGTCTACTCAGAAGATCAAAATCAGCTTAGAACCCCTTTGTCTTTGAAACACATCAAGCAGGAATGGGTGATGCAAATAGGAACAGGAAAAACATACTAGCTTTTCCTTTCCCCATTTCCCCTAAAAATTAAGTTGACAACATCAAGAACATTCCTGCCTCACCACTCCCCAAGTTTTATGGACTTGTAGTAGAAGATACTAATACCTTCTTATTTAAGTTTGACATAGTCTGCAAGAGTTATGATTATACTACTGATGCCCATAGGCTTAAGTTATTTCCCACCACTTTGAAAGAGGTTGCATTAAGATGGTTCATGGGCCTAGGCAGAGATACTATGGAAAATTGGGAAGACATAAAGACAAAATTCCTTGAGAAGTACAAGGAATACTATAGGGGTAGTGACATGAGAGGAGGAGACATTTTCAGGATGCAACAGAAGGAAGATGGGAGCTTGGAAGATTACATTGCAAGGTTCATGTTTTGCTTGCAAAAATCTCCACACCATGCACTTAATGAGGACTCAAAAAAGTTTTTTTTCTTGAGAGGAATCAATGACAGTTGCATTGATGCTTTGTACCTCATGGCAAGAGGAGATATCTCCCAAGTTCCTTGGGAGGATAACAAGAAAATATGCCAAAATTACTCTAGAGCAACTTCAAAGAAAGGGAGAGCTTATCAACCTTCCATGGGTAAGTCAACTACCAGTGGAGTTTCAAGAATGGAGATCACTCATTTGCTAGAAGACTTCAAGCAAGATATTATCAACAATCTAGCTACTCAATTAGATACACTTCAAGCCAAAAAGAAGCAAGAGGAGGCAAAAATGATGTTGACTGAGTATTGTCCCCACTATAGACAAAAGAAGAAGGAATGCAGATGTAAGATGGTAGTTAACCTGGAAAGTAGGAAAATTCCACTTGAGTTCAAGCCAATTCAGATTGAAGAAGACCAAGTTTACTATGTTGCACAAAGGAAGCCTTGGGCTCCAAGACAAGGTATGCCACCAAATCCACTATCCTATGTTGGGCCATATTTTAACCCTTATTCATCTGGTAACCAATGGAAGCCCCCATATCCACCCAGTCATGGAGGATATCCACCACTGCCTTGGAGTAACCCTCCAAATGCTTGGCCTAGCCATCAAATTCATCCACCTCAGTGGCAGCAACCTTAGGGGAATTGGCAACAATTTCAAGGGCACTGGCAACCACCTCCAGGAAATTGGCAGCAAACAAATCAATGGAGAGGAGGACATCAATGGCCTACTCAGAACACCAGTTACATGCAACCACCTTCTTAGCCCAAAAAACCTGCTATAATGCCTCCACCTACTAATCCAAGCTCAAATGCACACAAACCAACTTAGCTACCAGCTCATCCCACACCTAATCCTAATGATAAACGATAATAACAACCTGTATACTCTACCAATTCAAATCAATTCCCTGTATATGTTGTGAGTGTAAGTGATATCCACTTGCGTTTAGGAACCACACTACTAGCCCCTTCCAATCCCATCATTACTAAGCTTCTTGTGGAAGAGGAGGAGGAGCCTCTGAATGATCCTATTCAACCAAATGCACCTAAAAATCATGTGCCAGTCCAAGCTAAGAAAATCAATCAAGAACCACCATTTCCTCAGAGACTGGAAGTTTCCAAGAAGAAAGAAGAAAAAGAGGATACCACTTTTGATATCTTGGGCCAACTAAAGCATATATGTGTTCAAATACCCCTATTTCAGGCCATAAAATATGTTCCAATCTATGACAAGGCTATTAAGGAAGCTTGTCTTAAGAAGCCAGGAAGGAAGAAGAATGACCCAACTACAGTTCATGTGGTGGGCTAGCTAGTTGATATCATGTTGAGAAAAGCGACTATTCCCAAGTATAATGACCAAGGCATTCCTTTAGTAGCAATTGTCATAAACGAGATTCAAGTGAAGAATGCTCTGATTGATTTAGGGGAAGCAATCAATGTAATGACCAAAAACATCCTACAACAACTAAATATTGCAAGTATGAGATCTACCCATACTATCTTGTAGATTTCTAAAAGCTCTGTTGTCAAGCCTGATGGTGTAGTGGAGGATCTTGTGGTAGTACTAGACTCCTAGGAGTATCCAACATATTTTATGATTCTTTCTCCTAAGGCTACACTAGGCAGGTATCCCATCATCCTTGGAAGGCCTTGGTTGGAAACTGTAGATGCATACATTGGATGTTGGTCCAGTGACATGACCATTTCAGATGGAAGGAGTACTAAAAAATTTACTCGTTATCCACCTGCTCAGTCGTCTCATGATGAAGAAGATTTTGTATGGCCACAAGTTGGTGAAGAGGCCAAGGAAGTTAATTTTGTGGCATAGCTTATGATGCTAGGAAGAAGCTCTTTCATGCAGCTCCAAGATGAGGATGAAGTGTTGACTAACATCAATCATGCTCTTGTACTCAAGGGACCCAACTGGGAGCTTCCTTTCCACATTCACACTGATTACGCACTGCTTATGTAACAAAATGGGTAGAAGTTAAGGCTATGAAGCATGCAAGAGATAACAAGGTTGTAGAGTTCCTTTATGAGGAAATTTTCACAAGATATGGAGTTCCAAGAGAAATAGTGACTAATCAAGGGCCACAATTCACATCAACTCTTGTTACAGCACTGGTAAATGAGTACAATATCAGGCACAAAAAGTCTACTCCTTATCACTCCCAGGCTAATGGCCAAGTTGAGGTGACAAACAAAGAAATTGAAGCCATTCTGACTAAAAGAGTAGCTATCCATAGGAAATATTGGGAAAATAGATTACCTGAAGCTATTTGGGCCTATAGGACAACATGGAAAACAACTACAGGCTTTTCCCCATTTGAGTTGCTATATGGAAAGAAAACTATGATGCCAACTGAATTTGAACATAAAACTCTGTGAATTGTAGTGGATTTAGGGATGGATATCTTTGAAGCACAAAGAGAAATAATTATTCAGCTAAATGATTTGGATGAAATAAGAAGAGCAACCCTACAGCATACAAAAGTAGTGCAGAATCAAAGAATCAAGTGGCATGATAAATTTATCAAGGACAAGAACTTCAAACTAGGAGATTGGGCCTTGCTCTATGATTCAAGATACCAGGACAATGTAGGAAAATTGCAAACAAGGTGGCTAGGACCATACGAGGTTCCTGAGGTATTTCCCAATGGAGTTGTTCAACTTACCACCATTGACCCTGTCAGGTTCAAATTACTTGTCAACCTCACCACCTTTCTCTCTCTTCCATCACTTTATTCCACCTCATCTTCATGCATTTCTCAATCCATCTTCCAACAAGGCAAGCATTACTTTATCTGCAATCTTTGCATCAAATCTTCCACACACTTAGGTATGTGCACATTAATTGCTATCTTTAATCATCTTTTGAGTACATTCATTTAATTGTTGTACGTTAGTATAGATATTTGCATAAATGCAATCATTTCCTGTCAACCGCCACTCCCATCTCACATGTGTGGACACATGTCCAAATTTAGGTTGGGGGGAGTGATGTACCTAGTTTTTGGTCTAGTTTTGGGTAGAATCTATAGTCTATTTTCTCATAGATGTCATGGACTTTAATGCTTAAATGTTCGTATTGGCATAATGTTTCCCTCAAACCATTGACATTTGACAGTACCCTATCTCTACAAGCTTTAATGATATTTGGCATAATATGTAGGTCATCCATATTGATATTGCATGTGATTAATGAATGTTTCTTAGAGTGGTTATTGATGTGTAGTTATTATGCGTACTAACCTTGACATGTAGATTTAATATGCTAAGTTAAGGAAGACATTGCCAACTGGGCATGCACCATAATGTCCAGCTGAGAAATTGCTCCAAGTCAAAGGCATCCGACAATAAAGATTCTTCATACAACTGAACGTAACCACCTTGAAGTGGACCTTAATGATCGAGCATACATGGGTGTTATTGTTGTGCTGGATCTACACTTTAATTGCATGCCTAACTAGATTTCATGCCCGCGTAACCGCCATCACTCCATTTTCCCCTATTTTCCCTAAATGGTGTCCTCCCATTCATGGAGTTGACTGCCTCGTTTAGCTATAGTATAAGTAATAATTTGATGCTCCTTCTGGAGGTTGCATGATTTTACATTGTACTCTCATTTTCAGTTTCAGTGATACAGATACATTACTCTTTGTATGCACGATTTACAGTGAATAAAATAAAGTTTTTAGTTTGAGCATCTAAGTTCTTGTTAGTTTAGAGAATACATATCCAAGGGGGCCCACTTGGTAAGTAATATGTCTTCTTAGTTTAGAATTAGTTTATTATTACTTGTTGTTTGGTACTTAGTTAGAAATATGGCATCGACTGTTCCTACAACAACTAGAAGTCTATTTTGTGTCTATTCCTACAAACAAAGGAGACAGAGTAGTTTCTTGTTTGTTGCTCAAATCTTTATTTTTGCACACATTTCAACATAAGCATAGTTGTTGGTTGATATTCAACATTTTCTTTATTTCCTTTCAAGCAATTTACTTTCAGTATTGTGTTTCTTAGCTGTAGCATGCAATGACTACTTGAGCCCCTAGTGCACATATAGTGTTGACCCATTTCAAGTTCATGTCCCTGGGTTGACAAGTTAAATGCACCTTCATGATGATTGAATGGCTATTCAAGTTAGATGTTCAATCTCTGAATCAAGGTTGTAAAGGCTTAGTTATGGAATCATTGTAGGAGGCCAACAATCGAATCCTTCCTTCTGAGAAAACCCCTTAGCCACAAACCAGGCTTTGAACTTTTCCACACTACCATCTGCAACATGCTTAATCTTATACAACCATCTTGAGCCCACCACAAACTCATCTTCTGGTCATGGTACTACCTCCCACACACTATTCTTCATGATGGAAGAATACTCTTCCACCATGGCATCTCTCCACACTTGGTGCTTGGATGCCTTCTGAAAGCTGGAAGGCTCTACTTCAATTAATTCACTCATAAGTGCCACATACTCATAATAACATCTGGGAGCATTTCTTTATCTGATTGAATCTTGTGGATCACCAACATATTATTGAGCCTCTCCAGTGTTTGCTCAGTAGCCCTATTTCTCCTCTTCTCAGTAATAGGAATTTGAGGCTAAGGAATTATTTGTTCCTCCTTCTGATTAGTCTGCTTGGCCCGCTTGCTCTACTCTCCAGCTTGCATGACTGAAGCTTGAGGAATTTGTGTTGCCTCAACCATGTGTGATTGCTCCTCCTCATTCATCAAGTTGCTAGACTTATGAAGATCCCTCTCTTCCTCGAACTTCACCTCTCTGTGAACCACTATTTTCTTGAGAGTAGGAATGTAAACCCAATAAGCCTTAGAAGTTTCACTATACCCAAAAAGGATACCCTTCTATGTAGTAGGTTCCAACTTGGTTCTCTTCTCAATAGGAATGTGGCAATACACAAGGCATCCAAAGATGCGAATGTGCCCCAAATCTAGTTTCTTACTAGTGAATGCCTCTTCTAGAGTCAACTTTCCCAACACTTTATGACGACTCCTATTCTACAAATACACAACTGTATTGCAATATTTTTCCCATAAGAACCAAGGTAGATCTTGATCGTGAAGCATGGCCTTGGCCGCTCTAACTATAGCCCTATTTTTTTATTCAGCAACCCCATTCTGTTGAGGGTTGTACAAAACTATGAACTCTTTCTTGATACCTTCTTGAGCAAAAAAATATTTGAAGGCATTCAAGGTATACTCACCTCCATTATCATACCTCATTATCTTGATCTTCCTCCATTTTTGGTTCTCCACAAGAGCCTTAAACTCTTTGAACCTATTGAAGACTGCATCTTTATTCTTCATGAAATATTTCCATGTCTTCTTGGAGAAATAGTCAATGAAAGTAACATAATACTCATATCCATTCAAGGATGTTGTTGACATGGGACCACACACATCTGAGTGTACAAGATCCAAAATCCCTTTAGATCGTGTCATTGCTTGGAAAATTGGTCTTGGCATATTTTCGAAGAGCGCAACCCTTGCACACCTCATGATTTTCTATCTTCATCTCAGGTAGCCCCATCACTATTTCCTTAAGAATATTAAGTGCTCCATGGTGATGAGCCATCCTCCTATGCCACAATTCTCCTAGCCCTCTACAACTACATACCAATGCATGTGCTAGCTCAAACTATAACTAAAACAAGCTACTGTGCCTGACCCCAATCACTTTTGTAGCCTTGTAATCCCTGGGACTAATATAGAATTTTCCCCTCTCAAAAATCACGATGTAACCCTTGTCTTCCAAAGCAAAATCTAAGATTAAATTCTTTGTCATGCTAGGAACATACAACACATCCTCCACCAAAAAAGGTTTTCCATACTCCCTCTAAAAATTGACGGTGCCAATACTAGTTGCATGGTACTTGACATTGTCTTTAAGCTCAATATAGAAATCCAGCTTCTTCTCCTCCAACTTGGTGAAACATTCTTTGACTCTCGTTAGGTGGAAAAAATCCCCACTATCAATATACCATACCCTATTGGCAATTGAACTTGAGAGACAAGCAATGAGTGAAAACTCATTCTCAAATCATGATGCAAACTCATCCACCTCTACTGTAGCAGCAACTTGCTTCTTCTGCTTGTCCTTATTTTTTGTATTTAGACATTGACTAGAATAGTGACCCACTTGATGGCAACAAAAACATTTTATCTTGCTCAAATCTTTCTTCTTCTGACTCTTGGAAGAAGAACCTTTCGTTTTCCCTTTTATTAGAATTTTGCTTACCCTTGCTTGCAAGAGCAAGATTTTCTTTGTCTTGACCCTTCTTCATATGATCTCCTCGATGAACACCTTCACGAATATCCTCCTGAACAAAATCATCCAAAAGTATCGCCCAATATGGTATTCAATCTCTACCGACAACACACTTGACAAACACTTCCCAGTGTTTTGAAAAACTATTCAAGGCTATACACACTAACTCATCTTCATCAATTGTCTCTCCAACAATAGTCAACTCATCCTTGACCTATGTTAGCTTGGAAAATTAAGATTTCACACTCTCACCTTTGGACATCTTGGTATTATGAAATTTGTCCTTGAGCATCATCTTACGACTTTGATAGTCGCTCTAATAAAGTCTTGTGAGTGTATCCCACATCTCCTTGGCAGTGTCTTTCCTTGATAAATGAGGAATTAAATGATCTCTTACTCCATCCAGGATAATCCTTTGAGCCTTGGCCTCTTTGAGATCATGCGAATCTAAGGCAACAAGATCATTTGTTGGTGATGTCACTTTTGTACTAGCATAGATCCACATCCAATTCTCCTTGAGAACAAATGTAATCTGAACCTTCCACTGCAAGAAGTTAGATGCACCCTCAAGCTTTTCCTCGTATCAAACAATGGTTGCCATAGTCGCAAAAAAAAAATGGAGATGAAAATATGATTTTTTTTCTTGAAATTTGCATCACAAATCTTGGCTTTGTATTCAAAGTTTAGTGCTCTAATACCATGTAAATTTCTATAACCCAACAACAAATTAATTGCTCAATAAATTCATAGAAAGAGATATGATTTATAACAATTAACACACTGGGTTAATTAAAAGCTAATAACAACGGAAGCAAAAAAAACAACCCAATCATAAATGCACAATAACACAAAATTACCCAAAAAACCCTAGTGTGGGGAAAAACCTACAAATGTTGGATCTTCTATTCAGCCTAACAGCAAAATTTCTCTTTGAAAATACAATACAAGTTTGCTACAACAATCTTACATATATAGAGTCTAGTTGCTTTACTTAGCGTGCAAGAACAAAAACTTTTCTTGCACTCTTTGGCTTTAAATCACACATAAAATCACTCTTGGTTTTATCCCAACCTCACAAACTTGAAAACATTCTATTAAATAACAAAAAAAATGTTGTTGCTGAAAATCCAACTCGAGTTTCTTTAAAGCAACTCTACATCCCACCTTTCAAGCTAGAAAATCAACAAGCTTCACCCACCATCCTTTCATTTATTTGTGTGGACTCCTAATATTGGTTGCTCTTATGTTCCTGTAGAGCTTAAAAATTCCATGCAATATCTCTCATAGTTGTGCCAGGTCTTCCATCCCCTTCTCAAATCCTTTATATTTAGCACCATCCGTGAAATGTTGCACCATGTATCTTCTAGGGCCTCCTCTTCCCTTTTTATTTTAATTCTCTTAGCCACCATTTGAGAGTAGTAAATTAGGATTGGCACATTGTGTGTGAAGAACAAGTGTCTTCATGGGGTATCTATGGTTTCCACCATTTGAGAGTAGTAAATGAATATTGGCACATTGTGTGTGGAGGTCAAGTGTCTTCATGGAGTATCTATGGTTTTGCATGAAGTATCAATTGATGATTCATGATAGTGGAAAGAGTGATACAAGGGAAAAATCGTCGAGAACATCTCCCCACAAGAGATAGTCTTATTATGATAATTTGAATGTATATATATTTGAACATTTGATTATTGAAAATTTATTTATAAACATTTGATGATATTATTCTATGTGTTTAACTATTGGATATGTGATGTTTGGATGATGCTATGTTATTTTTATTTCACTTTATATGTTTGTCTTTTGATCTATGTTTTATATTTTTTCTAGAGTTCATTCGCACACATGAATGGAAATTGTATAATTATCTATTATAATCAATGAACATTAATAATGAAATGGAACCCTAAAAAGATGAAGCAATCAATGGTCCAAAAGAAATCCCTTAATCAATATCACATGTAGTAAATGAACACAAATCCTCATTAGGATTGAGATAAGTTCAATATGAGGTTCTTTTCATTTATTTTGTCACTCTGCTAGTCATTTTGTCATGTCCTTGAGTTGGTAGCCTATTCCACTATGTCTTCTTGTTCATTTTGGTTTGATAAATTGTATATGACATTGTTCATTATTGACTAATCTAGTACTTTAGCATTCATGATTTTTCATTAGTTTGTAGGTATGACCATAAGTTTATTTAAAATATGGATTAAGAGGAGGTTATGGTGGATTTAGATGAGTCACTTTTAAGATCACTTTCATACATATATGCCGCCATCACATCCTTATATGCCTTTGGTGTTTTATCATAGCTATATGGATATGTATCTAAGAATGAAAGCTTTAGGATCCACACAATACTCACCAACACCACAAGGTGTAAAGGCTAATGAAACCCACTTGTTACCATATAGTATACTATGGTCATGTGTTAGGGTTTAATTTTATGTAATCTAAATATTAGGTGTATCAATTTGAGCATGCTTATTATATGGTTGATGCTCCATAAGTATGTGATAATGCTTCCCTTTATGAAAATATTTAACACATTATTTCAAAGTAGGACCCAATTTCATAGCATGTAAGCATGGAAACTCAAGAAGGATATTATAATTTAATTTTTGGGCATAACATGAAATATTTGGTCTAGCTTTGAAGGACCAACCTGAATTGGAACTGCAATAGTAATAGTACTCAAGCAAGATCTAGGCATATTATTAAATCCTTTAATGGTAATATTTGGCAGTTATATATTTGACATATATACTTCAAACAATTTTAAACTACTAAGTGTATATGTTGTTAGATCCATTGCCAAATAAATATTGTTCAATGATTGAATCGCCACATTCCACCATGATATGTAAATGTGATAGTTTCTTAAGTGATTTCTTTGAAAAAAATTATTTATCATCAAATGATATATCATGTTTTTTTTTTGTGGAAAATAGACTCTATCAAAGATGATACTAGTTGTGTAGTATCAAATTCAACTTGTATTTTTACTTAGGCCCTTTGTGTTGCATCTCTATAAAATGGTGATGTTCATGCTAGATCCCATGGAGAAATTTATCTTGTATACTTTGAAACTATTAAATGATGTCACACTCAATTTTATATGTAGGGTAAGGTGATTGAGATAAATTAAGCACATTAGTGGGGAGGATAGGTGGTGGTAAATTCATATTGTCTTCTTCTTGACCTTTGATGAGTGTCTCATAGTAGATTATAATCATATAAATTTTGGGTGGCATGAAAATAAATTATAAGGAATATAAGTCATATTAGTAGAAGAATTGGGATAGAAAGGAAGATTATGAGAGGTAATCTCTAAGTTCACATTATCATGTGAATCAAGGGTAGAAATATACAATGAAAGCATTGACCAAAGTCATAAAGGAAGTGTAGAGAAAATAAGATGAATCAAACTATTGTAGAGCTTTACCACTTGGATCAAATTTAAACTTACTAATCAATAAGATTCCAACATTTATGTGTTGGCAATTAGCAACTTAAAATGACTTCACATGTAAGGATGCATCATTAGACACATCATTATCATCATGGAAGAGGTATTCACTAAGTCTTACACTATCATCATCATCAAGGCATAATCTACATCATGCAAATGAATGATATGTAAGAACAACTTTCTATTCTATTTATCTTGGGATATAAAATAATGATCATCATTGTACCAATCACGATGTTTACTAATTACATGAACAAGTGAATCACATAATAAATCCTTACTTGGTAAGTGCTCATCATTGTTACAAGACATAGGATCCTTATGACTTGTATAGATAAATTAACTAAGAATCTATAATAACATAGGTTTGTATAAGACAATTTGATGAAGGATAGAACGTAAACCAATGCCTCTTTTTAAGACATGCATAGCCATAGAATAAAATCATGTAAGATATCAAGGATGTGTCATAGGATATGAAGGACATAAACATGTCAAAATATAATATAAATAAATGTAGATAAGCTAAGGATTAAACTTTAAGAGATGTCATAAATGTAGGATAATCTAGGGTGGGAGGGTGTCATAAAAGATAAATCATAATGAATACCCAAACCATAAGTAAAATATATTTCCTGTATAATGATTAAATCCTCAAAAAAAATAAATGAAATAGATCATAAATCGATGTTTTATAAGATCTTGAAATGCTAATGTTGATGAAAAGAAAGCCTAGAATGAAACTAGGTTGTGTAGTATTGGTCAAGTTCACCAAAATGTAAATGAAAATATTTTTTCTTTAAGTGTAGTCTAGGTTAATCTCATTACATGCAAACAAGTAAGCATGATTAACCTAGATTTGATGTTTTGCAATATGTGGGCTAATATTTTGTGAATATTAACAATAATTAAATGTGAAATTTAACAAAAAATAGAAGAAATTAGCTTTTCAATTGAAGAATGAATCTAATCAAAATCAACACTAAATTTTGAATACCTCAAGATCTAAAAGAGAATATATGTTGGTATATTATTTACATTGACATAAAAATATTATATTTTCTCTATGTAAGGTTAACTTAGGGATCAAGTTCAAGTTCATGATTCTAAAAATTTCCTTTACCCACATATTGTTCAACTTTGTATTTTGTTTCGATTGATTCACCTTTGCTTCTTCTACTCTTTCTAATATCTAAATACCGATGATGCTTAAATATTCCTTGAAAGGGTTGTCATATATCACAAGAAATTTTTTTCTTTGAGATCAATCTACAAAAATGTGTCTACTACATTAATAATAACAATCTTCATATATATATATACATATACATATATATATATACATATATATACATATACAGATATATACATATATATATATATACATATATATATATACACATATATATATATATACATATATATATATTATATATATATATATATGTATATATATATATATTTATGTATATGTATATATGTATATATATATATATGTATATATATATATACATATATATATGTATATATATGTATATATATCTATACATATATATGTATATGATATATACATATATATATATATATATATATGTACAACTTTTAATACATGAATCAAAGTGGTGTAATATAAATGGTATGTGAATGTAGTTTGAAAGATGTTAATAACTAAATGAATGCATTGAATGCCTTTAAATACAAGGACAAATCATCATGTAAGCTTGTGTTTAGTTAGTCTTTGGAGAGAAGAATTGATGAGACGTCAATTTTGAATTGGAAACTATCAAGTCTAATGGTTTGAAGTCAAACCCGTGACCAAAGACTTGAATTGGGATTGAAAGGGGGTGGATTAAGGTGGATAACATATATGTGGAAGTGTATGCGTAGCCAAATGATGGAATGGACAAACCAATGTTATCAATGCGGAACGGTTGCGGGATTTGGAGACGGGATTATTAAAATTTAATGTATTTCATCCTATGATCTAAATATTACAAGGATTCCAGCATGAATGGAATATTTATTGAAATAATAGATCCAAATGAAGCTACCCTAACACCAAGAACTCCCTGCATACAACATCTAGTAACAATAATTTTAAGCCCATTATCGCTCTCTTTCCAATTTCATTTGTGTCTAGCAATCTATGCAGAACGATAAAAAAAATAAGTATGTGTCTTTCAAGGAACCCATTTTTTTCTTTCTCGGGTATTTAGAAGCTAGGCAATATATAAAGAATGCATCATTCGTCCAAAAACTTCTAAGTATCAGTTGTGAGATACCCTATAATTCTTGAATGATTCAAGAACTTCTTCTAGGGTAGATATTTTTTTTGCATATGCATCAATCTTTTGCACTTCCTATACTCAAACCATTTTGTTGTGTCACAGAAAAGAGCAACTGCTTGTAAGAAAAATAATTGCATGTGTTGTGATTTGATGTATTTTTCACCCTAGAGCAGACAACATAGAATTTACACTTGCATGAATCCACTTCAATAGTTTTGGCTTGCCAATTTGTTCCTGTTCTTATATTTGGGGAACACAGACTAAAAAATTTCAAAAAAAGGAGCATATGCAAGATCAACGTGCATAAATTTCATGCAAGATCTCAGAATTGTCAGAAGCAATAAATACAAAAGGATAAGAGATCATGTCTTGAAAATAATTATGAATAATTAGATGGCTTTCCAAACTGAATTCACCTAAGAAGAAAGGTCCACCATCAAACTTCCTCAAAGCATTTTCCAAATGATCAAGAGTAGGTGCCGCCATGGTTGGGAAAGTAAATGATCAATTTATCAACAAAATTCATCATGAAGATACAGTATTCTACCAAGAGCTTATCTATATTTGCAAGAAATGTTCTCCATACCAAGTGCTTCTGGTATCTTATCTTGTTGCTTTCTCAATGTTGAGAACCCTATAGTTACAAAAGTTTCTATATACTTCAGTAGCTCATCTGCACCCTCCTTTTTCACTGTATCCTGGATGATTGCAATGGATTTTTGTGTTTTAATAGGATTGCTATGAAAAGTTAAGAAATAAATTATTTTCCAAGGTAGTAAAGCCAGAGGTCTACTCCAACCTTGTATCCCCAAAAAGAGAAATATTACACTGGGTTTTGTTGCTAAGTGAAGTCACTAGAAAGGAACAAGTGCATAGCCATGGATATGTCGATTTAAATTATGAGAATGGAAAGCACATTAAAATAGTTAACAGTAAACACAAGTTAAGTAGTCTATATGAATGATTTAAACCTAGAATGTCTTCATAGGTTTCAATAACGTGACCATGATTTAAGTTTTTGGCCAACCCTAACCGCGTGACATTTTCATATGATTATTAAGATTGTGACATGGAATAATGGTAAAATTATTGAATAGTTCAAAAGCATCAGATACCGTGGGAAGGAGTTTAGGCCCTCCAAAATTGGTCTCCAAGTATCCCAGTAAGTCCAAACCATCTCATGTTACTTTTCCATCATGCTCAAAAGCAAGGAACTGAAAAACAAAAATAATGAATTGTTTGAACTTTGAAGTTTCATTCCTATACATATCTTGATTATAGAAAAATGTAAACATACATCTAGATATATGACTATAATTTTCCTTGAACCCAAGGAGTATCTTACCCCAGCCAATCATGGATAAGTTATAAGTCAAACTAGGACCTCTCATTTACTATTGGGGTTCTCTACCATTGAGCTACTCAACTACTTGGTGACTGGTTCATCTTTAGTTGAAGTGTGGCTCATTTTCTACCACCCCCCTTGAGCCACACTATAGGTGCTCAGGGATCCTAGCTTGGCCTAGCTCTTCTAACTTGGGCTCTCATACCATGTTAAACTTTTCATGTACCAGCTACAATCCAAACCTAGTCCCATTGGTTGTTGGGGTGTTCTACCACTGAGATACTAACCATCTTGATGACTGATCCATCTTTGGTTTGAATGTGACTCATTTTTCAACACTAAATATTAATATTGGACTGATTTGTATTAAACCAATCTAGTGGAAATGTACCAGTAGCCACCAAGGCTAACTTCGCGCATTCATGCAAAGTGCAAAATAGGTCCAATTTCAAAAAAAAATTGGGCTTCTTCGTAAGCGAGTTAGGACCTTAAAAAGAAAAAAATGGATTTTGGGTATTTAAAACCTACCTTATGGAACCTGTAAAGCAAAAGGTGCTCAAAAAGGGTGTTTTTAAACCTCCATCCCCTACATCTTTACCACTTCGCCAGTACCTGTTCATTAGACAGCCAATAAAAACCCACAAAAATTTAAGGTGTTTTCAATAGTTTTCAATGTGTTTTATTTTTTTTGGTCAACTACACATTCAATAGTGAACATATATTGGTGTAATTTGTAAATTTTTATTGGCATAATTAAAACAATGTAATGACTAAAATGTAAACGGTTATTGGTGGGTCAGGTGAACAAGGAGTAAACAACAATTGGATCATGGGTGGAAATTGGGGGTTTTTCCCTACCCTACCTAGCTATATGAAACTAACATACAAATTTTCATAACAATAATCTTGCCCAGTTCAGTAGATTACTAAAAGGTTGAGTGTTTCTTACATTGGAAAAACCTAATTCTAAACCTAACCCCTAAACTAGACATTAATAATTTAATTAACTGCCATCCATTCAATAATTAATAACACCAACCAATCCTAGAAATGGATCATGGCTCTGAAATTCATTCTATCTTGAGTGGATGGCATTGAAAACATCTAGTTAACAAATAAGTTGTATACCTTGTTATGAGGGTAAACCTTTTCCTTGTACCATGTGGGCATGTCCTGCAAGTCTATTGGAACTATCTGAATATCAGTCAAGCACTGCATTTTGTTTTGCTTATTGTTAATGAGAAGGTAATCTTCATAGGGACTGAAAATATCCATCTTAAATAAAACCATGCACATAGAAGCAAGATAAAGTAAATGAAAAGTAAAACACCTTGTAGTTTCTTGCAACCCAAACATGCTAAGCAAATGTATGGTCTGCAAAACCCAATTTCATAAGAAACAAACTTACAATGACAGCTAAATATTCAACGAAAATGCATTCCAAAACCACCTTGTAGTTTCTAGCAGCTCAAACATGTTGAGCAAAGGGGTAGGACAAATTAATGTATAGTCTGCAAAACCCAATTTCATAAGAAACAAACTTACAAGGACAGCTAAATATTCAATGAAAATGCATTCCAATAGAATTAATCAAACACATCAAGATCCAAAGTGTAGTCACACTTGAGGCTCTTATATACTCCTAGCATGGAAGGAAAAATAAAATATGTTCCCAAGCCAAAAATAATTGCAGAGCATACCTTGTGGTTCCATCAAACAATGGGAGAGGTTCCAATTTAGAATTCAAAATAGGCGGGATTGCATTGTTACAATGCAATTCAGATCAAATTTATTAATTGGGCATCCATAAATATAAATTTTGGGCACATAGAAATGGATGTTTTTATAAGCCAAAAACTGCATAATGGATTAGTTATACTCGCACTGCTCCCATTTTTGTTATTAAATTACTGCTATGCTAAACTACTTGCAAACATAAACCCCAAACTCTTAGTTTGGCTAATTATAGTAACACTATTTAAATAACCTTAATGATTATAGTCTCTCACAATGGTTGAAAACCATGAAAAGGGAAATGTCTTGCTTGAATTTAATGGCTTGTTGTTTAGGTACTTATAGTATAAATTTGGTGGTGGAACAACAAGTGCATGCACCTACAGCAGCCCTAGAGGACCAAAAGAGATCTCATAGCTCCCAAATAACACTTAACCAAACACAAATATGATTAAACCCTACCCAAAAACTTCCTTACGCCTAACAGTTTTAATATCAACAAACATATACCAAAAGTTCATATCAGTGTTAGTTCAGCACATAAACTTTAGAAATATGTGTGTTCTAGCATTAGTCTCAACTTATAACATATATACTTTACTTGATATTCAACAATCCCTAGACTACAACATTGATGCAATTTTATGTAACCTTCAAAGAAAATTTATCATTCCCTGGAGAATGATGCTTCGGCATTCTCATGTGGAGTTATTTTGCATCAAAGATCTCATTGCCACTTAGACTCAAGTTCTTCCATTTCCAGCCACCATTGACCAATTCAAAAATGGAAGAACTTGAATCTAAGAGGTGAGAACAACAAGCCATTTGAAATCTTTGATGCAAGAGGAGCTCCACATGAAAATGAAAGAATGTGAGTGGTAGAAATGGAAGAACTTGAATCAAAGTGGTGAGAATAGCAAGTCGTTGAGATCATTAAGCCATCTTCCAAATTATGACCATTGTCACCATCGACCTGTACAAAGGGTTTATGTGCTAAGTTGAGACTAATGCTAGTACACACATTTTAAAAGTATTGGAATATAATGGCAGGAGGAAAACAAATAGAAATAGACATAAAACATGTATTGATCGGAATAAAACCTTACAGAGACTATTTGAGCTTTAGCTCTTGCAGAATCATACCATTACATTTATTTAGAATACCATTTCATTCTTCTTACATCTATGAGACAATAGAAAGACATTTTGAGCTGCTGCTCATCCAAACATACTGACATGAGGGAGCTTCTACTCCATGACAGACACCATTACATCTATTACATTCATCGAACTGTTCATTGGAAAACACCATTACTATTTACTTATAGCTTTGGAGAGCTGGACTAATGAGAGAGTGATTAACATAATGCAGATTCAACAATATATAAAGCTAAGCTTCAACAAAGGAGAGGCAGTCGAAACACAAAATAGTATAGTTTGGAACACCCATAAAACGTGTGAAGGTAGTTGATAGCTAGTGAACATGTTGGAGGAATTAATATCAAATCTATTCGAACCCTTGCCAAGATCTGATTTCACTCTTTTTCTTTAATACTGAGGTTGACTGAAATCCAATGCTGATAAATAGACTGACATGGAGGATATTGAGAAGACAAGGCAAGGTGGTGAACTTAATGAAGTAGTTGGGATTATGATCTCCAAAAAAAAAATTGTGTTGAACTAATGTCGATATGAATATATGTATATGTATTTGATTTTTCACACGTGAGGAAGTTTTAGGGTTTTGGGAGCTGACTTAAACAATGAAAAATAAATGTTCTATTAATAAATTTTAAGCAGATGGATAAGATAAATACCTTAAATTTTTATTAAATTTTTAAATAGATTAAAAAATATTAAAAGTTTTTTTATAATATAAATTAAAAATATAAAGAATTTTAAATATTTATTATTAATTTTATGATGACATGAGTTATAAAAATAAAATAAAATAAAATCTTATACTGATTATTATTTTGGTAAGTGTCTTTTCTATGGTTTCTTGTGTTTTTTTCTCTTTATCCTTTCTTAAGCCTCCCCTTTCCTTTTGATTTCTTGAGTCTTGTGTCTCTTCTCCCTCTTCCTATATTTAGTCATTTTGGTTTGCTACTTTCCTTTCATTTCTCCTTTTCTAGCTATTTCATCTTGACATGGATCGTGAAATATGATTTGAAACATTGATATTGAAAAAGGTTCACATAGTCAAATCCAAAAATATATTGCACTAATTTATAAGACTGCCATTCAAAATGTCTAGTGACATCTTCCATAAGAAACACCCATATTGAACCTTTACATTCATCAAATATCCTCTTCCCATGTCATATTGACTTCACTAATCTTTGTCATTACTCAATGTAATCCAAATCTATTGTAAAATCAAGCAAGCATTCACACAGTGTTGGTCTCCCTTACTTGATGATGCACAAATCTACACATATCTTCAAGAATTAAATTAATAGTTCATGGGTGATAATCAATATGAGGTGAGCATCCATTTTTAAAACCAATTAAGTTAGATAGTCATTCTTATTTACATAATTCAATTTAACAGTCTAATCTTAATTTTGACTAATAAAAATAAGAAAAATATTTCTCACATTTTAACGTGGATGAGTTGTACAATTACTATTGACTATTTGATCATTAAACTAAATGATATTTAAATACAATGGAGGTGAAACTCCTTGCTAGAGGAAAAATATCAACAACTCCAGATACTTGAATACTTTCCTATGTAAGCTACAAGTTAGGTAAGTTTTTATCATGACATCCTCTTTGTTTCAGAAACTTTTTTTTAGTGGATGTATAAAATTTACACAACAAAAATTCACTAGAAGATTCAAGATCCTCTTAGGAACAATGATCATACCATGGAACAATAATTATATACATTATATTTTGCATAAATTTGACATTATAACCCCTATACAACACAAAAAAAAATGACAAAATGGAAAATATAAACAAAAAAAATTAAGCAATTATATTTCTTGTAGCTACTATGATGTCTCTTCATTTATATTTTATATATGTTAATGTAACACATGTATTCTATGTGAAAAAAATATACATGACTTTAGATAATAATCTATAATCTTGAGGTACAATACATAACTTCATGTAATGTCCCAACATAACTCACCAAACAACATGAAAAAACTAGGGCTTTGCCTAAGTTCTTACAATAATCTTTATAGTTATATTTTTTAGCCGATAGGCTTCTTATTGTGGACTTGCCAGTCCTCAAAAGCATGGCATACCTATCTCACACACCGTTAAACCTGTTCATCCCTGCCAGAAAACAATTTGAAGGTAGTTGTTTGCCGTTTTCCTGCTGAAGTAAATGAAGATCACTTTTGTTGGCGTGTATAAATAAATGCATATCAATCTTCATAAATATTTGCAGTAAATGATTTTAGATGAAATCAGATCTCCAAATCAAATCTGATTTCCAAGTCAGTGATGGTAATCAAATCAAATGCTAATGGTTTCAAAGCCATCTTCCCAATGAAACGTCGGTGGGTTTGTTTATGTTTTAGATAGCAAGACCTGACTTTTCTGCGAGGAAATGGGACCAGAGAGAGATCTTCGATTTTGTTCTTGTTGTACTAGTCTTTGTCATGGAGATGGTTGCAGTTTCAAGACTCTGCGTGGGTGCCCTGCTCCTATTTCTGCACATCTTGGCCAATGTAGAGGGCTCTGTGGGTTCTGCCCGTGTTGTGTGGGGCGATGGAGATTTCATGAAAACTTTGAAGAAGACTTGTGATGGGTCGATTGGGGAATGATTTCCAGAGGAAGAAATGATTATGGATTTGGAAATGAACAAGAGGATTCTGGCTACAACTCAGTACATAAGCTATGGTGCGCTAAGAGAAGATTTTGTGTCTTGTAGTAAGACTAGGACTTCTTATTATGACCGTGGGAGTTCTGGGCAGGCGAATCCTTATAGCAAGTCTTGTACTCAGATTACTCGATGTGCAAGGGATACTAGCTAAGGGGTTCTCCTAGACTTCTTTCTTTCCTCCTTATCATTTTCTCTCTGCAAGTTAGTAAAATCTTTTTGGGACTTTTTTTGTTTTCCTTTTTCTTTATGGGTTGTGCTTTTATTTGTAGACCTCCTTGAAGGGTTTCTCATAAATATGTACTACTGAAAGCTTATGTTTCCATTTGTGATTTGGTGCCTTCAATTCACTTTTTTCATATATTTGATGGTGGAATTTGATCTATTTGATTGCCATAGAAATTCATTGGTAGAAC
Source organism: Sequoia sempervirens (assembly GCA_007258455.2). Classification (NCBI taxonomy): domain Eukaryota; kingdom Viridiplantae; phylum Streptophyta; class Pinopsida; order Cupressales; family Cupressaceae; genus Sequoia; species Sequoia sempervirens. Next base: position 30,587 of record VDFB02076121.1, read on the forward strand.
TAGTGAAATTTGATAGTAATTTGTCTTTTTTGAGAAGGGTAATGGTTTTGATCTAGAATAATGAATGTGTGAGGTTGGGGGATCTCATCCTAAACATAAATGGTTATTTGGAACATAAATGCAGATAGTGATCCTGAACTACACAGGGAGTTGCTCGATGGGTTGCAGGACCTTCCCTGTCGCAGAAGATGATGACCTAGGTGTGCCCCGCTAAAACAGGTTCTCTAAATATTAGTTTTAGAGCTTCACGCCTTTGTCTAGTGTTCACAGTGTATAATAATTGATTTCAATTTTATCTTTTTGGTTGATGAATGATTAACATTTCTAGTATGACAGAATGGAAGTTTGAAAGCTTGCCTCTCCCATTCATTACCCAATTATACATTTCCCCCCAATTCTTCATTCTGCCAGATGAGAAGTTCCCTCATATCAATCTGTCTAATTACATGGCTAATTTGGTGTGAGCGTTTGTCAAAAATGTAATTTACCCACCCTCAAGTCCATATATGGTGATAAATTCAACTCCTTGGAAGATGTGAAGGATTTACAGCAAAGGAATCCCCAAGTCCATCAATTTTGTTATGGATCTTAGTTGAGACCTAAATCCTCTTCAAATGGTGAAAGGATTGCTCAACACACAAGACCAAGCCCTCATCAATTTCATATTTCCCCAAGTTTTGAAGGGGGAGAGATCAATTTGAAGCGATTTCTTCTGGTACTAGTTATCAAGTAAATACTGTAGCTGATACTAAAATTTCAAATTTTTGTTTTCCACCCACATGCCTAGTACTTTGGCTGAGTCTTAATAAGAATATCGATTGACAGACATTCCTTTCTACTTTGTAATACCTAATTTTTTCATGCCTGTTGCTACACTGGTGTTGTGCAGTAGCTTGTGGGGAGTGTAGGGGAGAGAGGCCAGGATTTACATTTTTATAAAGAAAAATGAAATGTCCTGTAGTTTATTGTAGATGAGGATCAATATTATTAGGGTTTATATTTCATCTGATAGATTGTAATTAGTGCTACAATATAACAAAATTATTGTATTCTTGAAAATATCTTTCAGATTCATTAGCTCACAGAATCAAATGAGGGTGCAGTTATGTGGTTGAAATCACTTAAGTCTTAAAATTTAAGAATCTAAATATAATGTTTCTTGTATGTTTAAATGTGACATTGGGACCAAAAAATTGCCATTGAAATCCTTTTCCTTATATCTTATTCTTTCTATTTCTATTCTTTTTATCTATGTTGATGAAAATAAGCAGGAATTTAACATTTTATTGGTCTGTCTACAATCAATTTGGCCTTATAGTGTGTAAGCATTATCTCCCAACTGAAGAAAACTTCAAATAATTCATCAACTTTCTGGGGGAAAATAGCATAGACCACACCAATGTGCAGGTTGGTGTATATTTGATAATTCCTCTTTCAATTAGTACAGTCAATCTATTTTTTAATAATTCTCTCAAAATTTCTCCTCTTATTATATGTACATACATGGTATAATTAATAAGGAACAAAGGATGCTAAACAAAGAATGCAATAAGTTGAGTGATTATAATCCTCGCACTGATCCTTTTTAATCAATTTTCAAAATACACAACACTCTTTATACTCAATTTAGTATGTAACTTGGGGAATAAACCCACTGGTAGAATTATTTTTTATGTCTAAGGTCATCACTGTAGAAATAAGCCCATAAATTAACTAACACGATTTGGGAACTTTGCAAAGTATAAACTTAAAAGGTGTGGTTTCTATCTTGCAGTCAATGAGAGAACCACTCAACATGCTACTTTTTGTTTACTTATTCTTGTTAGCTTCCATTTTTATTCATTCCATTTCTCACTTGATCCAGTTTTGTTTTTGGCAGTGTTAGATGTACACAAGATTTATGTTTAAACTTTAAAAAATTTAAGGGTTTATATCAAACTTCCAAGATTAACATGATTTCTTTATTCCTTTTTCATAAGGATCCAACTAATGAAGATGTATTTCCTGATGATGTTGAAGAGAACTTGATGACTGGTAGTGAACCAAACTCAAAAGCAAAGAGATAAGTAGCATTTGGTTGAAAAGTTAGAAAAACTTCATTCATAGAAGGAATTTATATGCAGTTCCACTATGCTAAAAGAATCATAAGTTTTCTAGCCTTCTAAAGGAACAAAATAGAGGAAATTCGCACTATGTTTACACCTCGTGGGTCTAAGGATTCAAATGAAGAAACATTTTCTAATGACTCTGAAGTAAACATGCTTCTTCAAGAAGGGATTGTACTTGAGAAGAGAGATAGCAACGCTCAAGAGGCACAGAAAAGTGTAGGTTGTCAAGATAATCAAGAAGTGTGCTACAAAAGGAGCTTGTCAAATAAAAACCTTTGAGATACTAGAACAGAGGTGCCTAGAAATCACTGCTCCAAAGGCTTCACTCCAAAAAATCATTACAATCTTATCAGCTAGGAAAACATTTATCTGTCAAATGGTCAACTGGTGTAGGTCCACGAATAGGCTGTGTTGCAGACTACCCTTCAGAACTATGTGACAAGGCTATGTAGAAATTAAATTTGTCCCCAAGGTATAGTAGGTCAACCAACAGTCCAAGGGGGTTTATGGATTCTTCATGGCATCCCACGTCTCCAAGAATTTCCTCATAGATACAGATTCCCCTAGCAATATTCTTTTCTTTCTAGCATTCTTTAAAGGAACAAATCCTAACCCTGTTTTTTCATATATCTTTATTAATCCCCCCAAAATTTTCCATCAGAATTCCTTTGTATCTTTAGTGTAACTAATAGCGATAACACAAGGGGTGCCAAATTTTCATGTATTTGATTTGCTCAAATGTTGTTTATTTTCGATAAGATTAACTTTGAAGTGAACAATCACTTCTTCTGCCAATATTACATTGAAGACTTATAGGATCACCAAGACTGCAACTAAGTGAGTTACTTGCTCAAAGCAATCTAATCAACATTGTGTTTCACTTCATAAACATTCTATCTCTTTCAAAAGACTGCAAATAAGTGACTTGTTCAAAGCAATCTAATCAACATTGTGTTTCACTTCATAAACATTCTATCTCTTTCAAAGAGGACCTTCCAAAAAGACAAAAAGATGTTCTTATGTAAATTTGACTCATGAAAACTCACTACTAATTGTTTAAAGGGATTTCATTGTTTATAAAAAACATATCCAACAAAAGAATGTACCTACTTATATTATACAATGCATGTGTCTATACAAATATATTTTAATACAACTGTTACATAGAGTTACAATTCATTGACAATTTTTCTTTAATTTCCTATCGGCGTCTCCCTTGAACCTCCTATAGGTACAAGTGCTAGTCTAATTACTTAAAAAAAATAGGTTGCTTCATTCAAAGTAACCAAACTACAATCTAATGACTTAACAAGGAAGCTACTTGAATTAGAACAATTTAGTTTTCTAATATTTGAAAATAATTAAGATGATTATGATATGAAGATTACACACCACACACAACCTCATAGATCCTAACTCATTTAACAAAAAATTCCATTGATTGTGCATTAACAAGAATATTTTTGCATAATATATTACAACTTGCACACCAACACCCTCAACAACATATTTTACAACACACATATTACACAACAATAATGAATTTTCACAACTCACAAAATGTCATGGACAACAAAGTTGATTTGTATATAAATATAGAATACTGTGTGCAATAATATCAACTTGTGCAGCTCACATATTGGTTTACACAACAATATATTGAGGCTTGCATAACACAATAAATGACTTACATAATAAGAAAAAAGAAGCTTGTAAAACAACATAGAATATGAAGACAATAATAGATTTGAGGTAAAGTAAATAACAAAGATAAAAGAATAAACAATAACTTAGAACCTCAAAACCTAATGACTCCTCAAATAGAGCTTGCAATAAGTGTGCCCAAAACCCCAAATTATTCTCTCTTTGATGTGTGTGATGGAGGAATGTGGTTTCTTATAAAACCAACAACATGATGGCAGGATTGATATGATTGAGTGATTTAAAATGGATAGCATAAGGGTATGTTGAAGATAGATTAGATAAAAAATTCAACAACGTAAGGGTATGATGAGACTAGATGCAATAGAAATTTGGGAAGCATAAGGATATGAATATGGAAAATGCTCAAATAGGATGAGATACCTCACATTTATTAAATTTCTAAGAGGGAAATCAAGGGCCAAGATAGATATATTGATGGATGGGCCATGATTGATTGAGGATTAAGGTTTGGATTAGGGTTTGGATAAAAGTTGTAGTCTCGTGACAAGTGTCACATGAGGGACAAGGGATAGGTTTAGGATTTGATTAGGGAAACAATAGGGTACATCCTTAGGTGAATGGTTCAGATTTGGAGATGTATAAATGGATGGATGAGATACAAAGTTACTTTGAATTTTGTATTCTATCACATGTGAGAGGATAAATATGGGAGGGATACTTGTCACATGATGACAAGTTTAGATTGTGATCCATGTGAATTGAATCAATGGATAGGATTAAATGGGAAAGGATTGAGGAATAAAATGGAATTAAATATTGGATGAAAAGGTAATGGGGATTAATTATCCTAAATTAATCAATTAATTAAGAATTTAATTAATTTTTTTAGTTGGAGGATTTTGGGGATAATAGGTGAGGAATAAGGGTAATGGATAAATTAATTAATTAAATAATGAATATGTATTTAATTAATTGGCTAGGACAAGGTATAAACAAGTGTGGTCAAGGTATGGTCAAATTTTAGGTGTCTAGAAAATACTTACACAATAATAGCTTAGATTGCAGCATAAATAACTTACACAACTAGATAACTATAGCTTACACAACAAAATAGGTTGTGTTGTGTCTTGCACCTCAATATAATTCATGGATTGTATACTAGTGTAGATCGTGACGTAGACAACGTCTTTGTAGGCATGTAAGCTAATAGTATGCTCCCCTAAATTTCCAGGATAGGGATGTAAGAGGATATGGGATGAGTTTCTAGCGATTTTTAATGATTTTTTAAGGGATAGTAGGAGATGACTCTTAAAAAATAGGATTATGTAGATATGAGCTCAAGTTAATAAAGACATGTTTGACTAGTGTGTATATTTAGGTGAGGTATTTATTATTGAAGTATTTTTTAAGCCTTTAAATTTGTATCTTCTACTGTCAAACTCATTAACAAAGAGTAATAATTAAGTAAAAATAAAACTGGTTATGTTCTAGTTTGATCTTATTTGGGACACAAATATATGAGATAGTTTTATAAGTTGTTAGTATAGGGCATGATTGATAATTTTTACATTGTGAAGGTGATATTTCCTACTGACTATGACATGTATCAAACAATATAATGATTATAGCATGCCAAAATTTTCTCAGTCCTTGCATACTGAATAACTTGTCCACTATATGAAGCAAGATAATTCTTGATTGTGACTTTAGTTGTGAAGATACAGAGATTTGCAGAAGGGGATATGTCTTTTGTAGATTTTGTGAGCATGATTAATCATTGGTTTATTACCTAATTAGAATTATAGTTAAGTGGGGGTTTGGGGGTAATGCTCCTAGTGGAGTTGAGGGGTAGCACCCCTCATGGGGGTATAGAGGTAGATCCCTCACCACCAAGCCCAAATGAAGACTATATGTGTGAAATTGTGGGGGTGAGTAAATCAATAATAAAACACACAAACATCAATGAGTCATATTACATTAAAGATTTGAATCAAAGAACTAATCTATTTGTAGCAAAACAAATCTATAAAACCGTTCCATTGTTCTTTATTCTCAAGGATTCATTAAATCATGTTGGCTCTCAGATTTTGTATATGCACTAGGATTTGTTAGAATGACAACTTGAGAAACGAGATGTTGTATAATGCAAGAAATCTAAGTTCCTGCATAATATTGCATGATGCAAATGATAATGGTAATATATGACATTGAATAGTGATGTTAAATGTTATGGTGGAGATGTATGAAAGTTAAGATGATAATTACAATGTAGCTATAAAATAACACATGATTTTGAATTAACATGCTACTACAATGCTCAAATGATAAATGCTAAATATTCTAAACTCAAACTCTAAGTGCTCCAAATGATCCAAAGCTATTCCTGCATAATAATTTTGCTAAAAGATGTGATGATAAATGTTGTAGCAAGAGGTTGTATTTATAGGATTTCCAAAGTATCTTGTGATGTAGCAACGATCAATGGTCCAGATTTCAACATGAGAGATGAATGGTGGAGATGGAAGAATCATGGAGGATGTTCCATTGACCAAGGGCAACATGCCAAATGTATGAGGGAATATCATGTGTGAAAAAGCCATGTGTCAAAATTTTTGTTATGGAATTGGTTGAAAATAATGTGATTTAAATATTAGTCATATTTAAATACATGTGACATTTGATGATGTGGCCAAAAAGTGTTGTAGACATGTGACTAAATTTGAATTTGAATTATTCAAACTTAGTGAGAATATATTTAATTAAACAAACTATTGACATTTGTTTATTTAATTAAATTTAGAAGAATGTGGTTTAGGATGAATTTAGATAGTGTGAACTATATAAATAAATTGAGAATTTATTTATAAGTAGTTGAAATAAATGGATTATTAATTAAATAGATTTTATTTAATTAATTAATTGTCTTGACCGATTTTAGGTGTATACAAAAACCTTTAAAACCACATAGACCTTCATGACATCATCAATTTCATATTTTTTATAAATATTTGATGGGTATGTATAAACCAAACATGTATTGAAAGGTTGTAAGTTTTTTTATATCTAAAATGTGCTTGGGCACATCAGGGGATGACTAGCTATCCCTCAGATAGTTAGGGGGTGCTATCCATCCCTTAACATACCTAGGAATTCTCTAAAAAAATCATATGTATTGAGGATTTTTCTATTTTTGTAAAATAAAGATGAGGTCGAGACATTTCTTATTCATCCTCGCATCCCCAAAATATCTCGTATGAGAGATGAGGTCATATTTATAAAAGAATATGAATAATATAGGTGTCTTGCACAACCTTCAAAGGTTATGGTGGACATAAATCCTATGCATCTTTGAACCAAGATAAAATCCTATGAGGTGAAGGATGTTAAAAATATAAATTATGTTTAGTCACACCTAACATATTTGTTATGTAAAGTTGTGTCTCATTCATGGGGCACATCTCTCCAAGCATGATACCTATTTAAAGATATTTGAACCTATATATCTATAAATATAATATCTATTCAAGCTCTCCAATTTTAACAATTAGTATCAGAGCCTCATTGTTATAGAAGAATTTATAAAAATAAAAATTGTAGTTACAAACCATTGAAACTGATTATTTGTGTTTATAGAGAGAAGGTTGAAAGAGAGGTGGGATTGCTAGTTTGAAGTTTCCAACTATAATAAGCATAATTCATTGATCTGTATAGGATCTAGGACTAATTGCTTACAGAATGCGTAACATAAAAGATCAATTATTACAACGATTAACATAAATGATTACATAATTAAATGCTCAAATGAATAAATGAACATAACATAAAATAAATGCCAAGATAATGAACTGAGAAAGAAAGAGAGAAGAAATAGAGAGATGAAACCACAATTGATAACGGAGTTCGTCCCCAAGGACTACGTCTCTGGGTCCCTCTCCAATGGAGGACCGATCCGATTAGCTCCAAAAATAGTTATAATTGCTTCAAGACTATCTCCTTCAAGCACAGCAGCATGACATTACTCTGATGTGCAGAAATGTCTTCAAATCTCTCGAGCATTCTCTCGCTATCTCACCACCTGGACTTGGAAAATCAAGGCCTATACCCCTCCTTTTATACAAAAAGTTTGCCTAATTAGGCCTAACCACTCAATTAATTGCATATCTTCCTGATTAGCTCGTATAACTCCTCTGGTATCCCCATTTGGTTTTTGGTTCAGGTTGTTAGGGGTAGTTATACTAGTTTGTGGCTTAAAAATCCATTTGGTTAAAGTTCGGCTAACGAAACCTTAACATAAGCAATCAAACACTTATCGTATTCTGTGGGTTGTTCGTGGTCTAATGGTAGTTATACATTTTGCTCGGTGCGAGGTCCCGGGTTCCAATCTCTGCCGGTGGTTTTTTTAAACCCAATGCCAAACAAATTAAACAATAAAAACAATGGAACACTATACCTAGTGTAAGCACCGGCCGCTGGTGCAACGGTGGAATGATTTCGCTGGCCGGGCGGAGATCACGGGGTCTAACCCCAACTACCCTTTGTTAAAAACAAACCAACTCGTCCGCCGAAGACTGAGGACAAGTGTCACAATATCATTCGCTGGAGCCATCCGTCGTGTATGCCGACAGGTGCTTACGCAGACATCCGTACGCTGACTATGAGCCACGTGTCTCACTGCTATTCGCCAAAACTGCTGACTCAGATGATGACTGGACTGCTGACGCATGTGCTGACTGTGCGTATGGACTGCCACGTGTCATCATCTGATTAGCTCCGTACCGATGACTCACCTACCACGTGTCAGGCTGAAATCCGTCCACTTGGCTTCCGTACTGTACGGACTGATACGTCAGCATGATGATGTCATTCTCTATACCCTCTAGTTGACTGAAGTTTGACTGCTTCTAACTCGAGCATACGACATCGGATTTCAACGAAACGAACGCTGTCGGAATCGTCTCGACGTGCTCTTCGCGATGACGCCAGTTTCATCAATTTCTGAGATGATTATTTTTTTCACCTTCTGGACGCCCCTGAAGTCGGTTTGACTGGAAGTTTGACTGGCCATAACTTGCACAAACGGAGTCCTTTTCGCCCCGTTCAAGTTGCGTTGGAATCAGGACGTCGTTCTCTTTCTAATGAAGCTGAAATCTGGAGTATTAGGAACACTTCAATTTTCACTGAAAAATTATCCCCCGGATCATTCATTGTTGAGATCATAGCTACACCAAAGAATAAGGAAGTTGTTTTAATTTAGAAGCTGGTTGAGTAAATAAAATCCTCCAGGATAAGGATGAATTAGACATATCAAAGTAGGGATAAAACTATTATCCTAGCTATATTTTAAAGAAGAAAAAGAGTCATTTCTTCAAATTTTATGGATAATGGCCCATGGAACACTCTCAAATTATCAATAACATCTAACTTCACTAGCAACTGAGGAATGTTACAACCCATGCAAAGAAACTTGAGTTATTTAAATCTCATCTTCTTTACTTTTCTAAATCTCATTTTATCTACCACTGCAAGAACTTGCAATGATATTCTCATTGAACTTAAGTGATATTTTTATAGAACGAAATTAGATTTTTATTACACAAGCTAGACCTTTTTGATTTGATCAAGCTTCTACACAAGTTAGAAATAGTTACATTAAATAGTTTTATGCTGTTGGATCATGTAATGAAAATGATCTAAAATATGCCTTTTCATTTGTTGCTTCTAATAAGGAAATTAAGAAATTGTATGAGGAGTTAATTTTTGAACTTACAAAGTTGTAGCATTGATCGGAAAGATCATTAACGTAGTAGTTTTGGTCATAGAGATAGTTGTTGAATCTAAAAAATTATCACAAAGATAATTTCTAAATAGTTGTAGCATTGATTACAAATATCATTTTTGAAACTAAAACATTATAGTTTTGATTGTAGAGTTTATTTAAAAATCTAAAAAGTGATCATAGAGATTTTTTTGAACCTAAAGGTTTTTTGATCATAGATATTGTCTTTGAATCTAAAATTTGATCATAGAGATCATTGATAAACCTAAAAATTTGTAGTGTTGATCACATAAATTGTTGCTAAACTTGTGAAGGTTTTGCTTGCAAAGATAATTCAAAATGATTTCACCTCCTTTATTAGTATAATTATGAAAGACATCCTATTATGGATAACGATGGAAAAAATTAATCAAGGGTGTCCAAAATAAGGATAATTCTATATACTTTTTGAAGGCAATGATGTTAAATATTCTTCATGTGTACATGTGGTTAGCTAACATAGCTATTTTTAATATGCAGCCCCCATCATCTTATTATATTGTGTGATATAATAAAGTTTATGAGGGAGTGTTAAAAATATAAACTATATTTAATCACACCCAACATATTTGTTATATAAAGTTATCGCATGCATGAGACACATCTCTCCAAGCATGATACATATTTAAAAATCTTTGAGTCTATCTATTTGTAAATAGAATATCAATTCAAGCTCTCCAATTTTAACAAGGAAAGGACATTATCAAAGCGATAAGCTCAAAACTATTGTCCAAAATCTAGACCAAGGGAATATATTAAAATATGATTTCAACCCAAAAAAATAATGCTAGAGAATACTTCTTAGAACTCATGATTGACCTCAACTAGGATGCCCAAAAACTTAGCCAAGAAGTAGCTAGGGGAAGGAAAGGAAAAATTAGAGGAATATGATGTAAGCTTATTTCCTTTCAAATAAGATAATTGTGAAAAAATAAATAAACGCTAAACCTAAACAAAAATCTAAGGTACATAAAAGAGCACTAAATTTTGATCCAAATGTCCAAATTTTGAAAAAATATGAATGGTGATACCAAGGTGAATAATTTTTTAGAAAGAAACTTATTTGTATGGATTTAAAATTTGATAAAAAATTCAACCTAAAGATAATTATTTAAAATCTAAACAATAATAATGACCATACAAATTCATCAAAAAATAATACTACTTTCCTTAGAGTCAAGTGATTCAAATAAATTTGATTCTTGACACATGGTCTTAAAATGTTAATCATTGCATCTAGACTCATGAGTACAAAAATAAAATTTTCTAGCCATTTCCATTTGTCTAAAATCGAATAGTTCCCATATTTCATCACTTTAGCTCTATAAAAAATACTTCCATTATCTAGTCTCAAAACTAAAAAATCATTTTTAGAATCAAACCCAAGAAGTTCAATGTTAAAGAACTAGACCCCATAATACCATTTTCCATACAATTCCTAGGTATTTATCAAGTATACACAAAGTTAGAATTGCTTCCTTTTATATTCTCTAAGATATAGGCATAGCCTCTAAGAAACACAACATAATCATCTCTTAAATAGAGAGATATATTTTCCTCCCACTGCTCTACATAATTTCTTTACATAATATTTGACTAATTGTTACACCTATGAGAATTAAAATCATGGATTAATTATCACTTTGGATATAGGTGAAGATGTTGATTTGGAAGCTCACTAATAGTTGTGATTTCTAATGTAACAAAAAATCCATACATATAAATATTGACATATCAATTCTTCAATTTTCAATACAACTTTGGTTTCTAGCTATAAATTTTTTGGTCCTTGCTTGAAGTCACAAACTAGATGAGCGATCACCACCTATGCAACAAACATCCTCAAATCTTACATAATTTATCCATCCAAGCCAAGAGGATGACCATGTTCCATTAGGGTTAAAACACACACAAGAAGAAAATATATATTTAATAAACATAAATAATACACAGTGAACTTATCATAAGGTTGAAATTTAATATTTTTACTAAAAATATTTACCAAGATTTTATATCGGGGCATTTAGAAGAGTAGTTCTTAAAAATATAATTCACTTATTTCATCTTTTCATAGGGCACATAGAGTATTCAAATATAATTAATTTAACCCTTCTATAAGGGAACTCAAAATATATCTAATAGTTCCTTTCACCCTCTCAAGAGGCACTAAAAATATACTAGTTGATTCCTTTCACTCTTCATAGAGCACTCATAATTACTCTCTAATTCCTTTTCATTCTCATAGATAAATCATAATTGCTCTTTGATTCCTTTTACCTTTCTCAATGTACTAAGAATTTGTCATGCCCACATTTTAATGCAGATCTAACACATCCATCATAACTTTTTTCTTTTAAAAACAACATAGGTTTGTGTAGACATCCAAATTTGACCACTCCCATATGGTCAAATTCATCTCCTTTAATCATCTATTCCATTAATAGTAATTAAATAACTTATTTAATTAATATTTCTCCTTTCCCTAAGGTTTCTAAAGTATTTAATTTTATAATTAAATACTTTACCTTTCATCATTTTCTCTAAATTAAATAAATACATCAATTTATTTAATTTGGTCATTTAGCCTTTTGGAATTTAAATCAATTTTAAATTCCTCTTTTTCTCTCTCCTTGTCGCATCCTCCATAACCCTCTTCTAATTTGGATTAGTTTAATTAATCCATGATTAGGATGTGCACACATTTAATTAGAATTAATGTCACATCCTCCATATTTATCCACTTGCTTCTAATCCTTCATTAATATCCTTAATCACCTGTTTGCACAACCTTAATCTAATCACATGCCTTTTTTTGCATGTCCTCCAAGTAAACCTTTCATAAGTACTTTCCTTTTTTAGTCTTGACCTCTTCTCCATGTGAATTTAAAATTCACATTTATTCATTCCATGCATTTCTCTTCCCCATGCAAGTTGTTGGGAAATTCTAAATTCCCTCACTTCTGATCATGTGAATTTAAAATTCGCATTTATTCTCCCAACCACTTATCCCTTCCAATAATGTGAATTTAAAATTCAAATTGCTTCCTCCAACAACTTCTCTCAACCCCGTGATGATAAGAGAGGGCTTTCTAAAATTCCTCACTTGTCACCATCACCCTCATATGGGGACAATAACTTTCTTTTTAAGGAGATCTTCCCCTAATCCCAAGGTACTTGCAAGTGTCTCCACCTCACATGTCCTCTTTCTAACTCATTTGTCCTTGTGACATCTCATCTTCCACATGGCAAGATGTGAGGGCTTGTGAGTCCTCAACTCACTACAACCCTTCATCTTGCCCATGTTGGTAAAATCTTGACTGTTCAATTCTTTAGAGATTTTTCCCTTAAAATGGAAGATTTTCTCTCAATTCATTCATTAACACATTTGCAACTCAAGAATTCAAG
>VDFB02076122.1:0-32817 GCA_007258455.2 Sequoia sempervirens
TCGCCTCGGGACTCGCGAGTACTCGCCGAGTTTGGGCGAGTCTTGTAACTATGGTTTAAATAGATATCAAATAGTTATGTACTTACATGGTTTAAATAGATAAGGAATTTATTATATATGATTGACCATATGAATTATATTCCAATATTATTGCAGTCCATTTTTTATTTAGAATCATTAATATTGTTTAAATAACTCATTTAGATGATATTTTGGTCTTAAGTGAAAAATCAATTAAAGAGTATTTTTGTTTTAGTAAAAAAGTGGCTAAAACATTTTTCTTAAAAAGTCTCCAGTTTCCTACGCCAAACTTAGGGAAAAAAGAAAAGGCATAGTTTTGCATGTAAATAGAGAAAAACTCTTGTTTGAGCACCAAGTTCAGAAAAAGAAAAAACTGGAAAAGGATTCACGTGGAGAAAACCAGGGCTTTGTCTTTGTTGAGCGGAAAGTTCAGTTGAATGAATGAATGAATGTTTTTAATCACGTCCACGAGGCCAAGCAGCCTATGGGACCCACAGATAGCTAGCGAAGAGACGTGAACCCCAGAAAATGCAAAAACCTATGTTTCTTTTTCTTTCTGCATCTTGGATCTTCTGCTGTGTATCTTGACCAGAAAATTAGCAAATCCTATTATTTTCTCTTCTTCAAACAGATCACCCAAGTTGTTCCCTTTTAATGTCTCAATATAATTGATCCAAATGTCCTTGTAAGCCGAACATTCCCTGATGTAGTGCCATTCTGTCTCAACCACTTTTTGAGTGCAATTTCTACACCTTTTGTCTGCCCACTCCTCTTTAGGTATCATCCACCTTCCGGTCTCACATCTAAGCTGGTGCGAACTTGTTCTTATCTGAGCTATCAACATTTTTTCTTTCCATTTTATTTCCATTCCGATGTAGGTCTTTTGTGTATGGTCATGTGTAGGGTTAAAATGTTTGACATAGTATTCCTTCTTCCTCCCAAGTGGCCATTTCCACATGCTTTCTTTGAACTTTCCTTGCACATACCTTTTTATTTCCTTATTGACATTTGGACACCCACTTATGCTAATACCCCACTTGCTAATCCATTTAATATTCTGTTTGAAGAAAGCTACACAATGGTGATGAAGAAGTCTATCTGCAGTTTATCTAAGAAAAAAGGGCAGTTTAAGAGGCACATTTAGGAAAGGAAAAACCATGCAGCTCTTGAGATATCTCCCAAGCTGCTAGATATTGAGTGGTTGAGAACTTTGCATGTATTTTCATTATGTAACTATCAGGTATGCCTTAGAGATTATAACATGTTGTTGAGGGTTTTTTTATTGCTGCAGGATTTTGGGGGGGTTTTCTTCATATGTAAATGATATGAAAATAGAATGGTATTAGTTCCTTATGCCAAGAACAAATGAAGCATAGAGTTCTTTACCCAGTTTTTCTTCCATTTTCATTAGTGGTCATGGAATTAGTAGCTCAAAAAAAATGTAAGAAAACCCATATGACAGTGAGGCAATAGTTAAAGGGACAATTTATGAAGATTGGCAGTCGTAAATGCATGATGAAACCAAGCACAATCTTAAAAATACACAGAGGGCATATCACCATTGAGAAAAGGTAGTCCACAATCAAATGCGAAGACAGTCACCTTATGAATAGGAGGAAATAATAGTCTTAATACTTCAAGAAGAATGACAGTCTTTAAAAAAGGCACAAATCAATGATCAACAAGGGGCAGTTTACAGTGAATGAAGGAAACTGCATGAGAAAAGTGAAAGATCACAATGAATCTATGTTGTCTATTAAGAAGAGACTGATTATCAAACAAAAATCTGGAAATTGTGAAGGGGATGTTGATACAGCAATGCCACTTACTAAGTAATCAAAAGCAGAGTTAAAAGGTAGGTGCAATAAGAATGTGCAAAAAATGCAAGTTTTACAGAGGCATTTTCATGAGGGCAGTCTTATCATATGCAATAAAGGAAGGACAGAGTTTTGAAAGTGCCATGACATTTCAAAAGGTGGTACTGATCGTGAGAATGTTGTATTAGCAGATATATTGTTGAAGAAAGCTAGAAATATTTATGTGAAGGTGAAGGCCTTACAAGCTGAAACTATTGCCAATTGTATAGAGAAGCTATGTTCAATAAATATGTGGCCGAGTTATATAGAGATACCAAGGACTAAGAAGTGTAGATGGCAGACTTTAAATCTGAAAAGATAGTCTTTACATTCATACGCACAGAAGCTGAAAACAAAAAAACTATGAGAGTGCATAATAAAGAGTCCATTATCAAATGGTGATAGAAATTTAAGGGCAGCAAGGTTGGTAAGCATAAGCACAGTCAACCAACAAATGAGATGTGACAGTCATATTAAGTTGTGACAATCATGAGAGTATAATCTCAAAGAGAGGACTGTCACGGTTGAATAAAGGGGCAGTCACTCTGATTTAATGAAGAGGCAACGATACTAAAGAAAGGGAAAATATCAAAGTGATGACAATGCACATGCGTGAGATTACATGCCTGCCATAAAGAAAAGGTACACATGTCAGTGCTCAAAGATCATACTGGGACAGTCCTACGCAAGAAGTATGGCAGTCACTTTCAATGCAAGAAGAGGACAGTCATTAGTTAACAATATAAGGACAGTCCAAGACAAGTCAAGTGACCTTTTTGTAGAGGAAATCAAATTCACCAGATCAATACAGGTTCAAACAAGAGAGCATAAGTTTTGACCATCCAAAACAGTCCTTCGGTCAAATGGAGGACAACTACCTTGAAGTCAAGAATAGAGACAATATTTTTGAAGCCTTAAATGCAATTTCATGTTAATTGAGGGCAGATTAGCAAGTTCAAGTAGAGGACAGTACATCAACAAGGACAGTTTCATCAACCTATAATGCATTAATGGCAGTTTCCACAAGAACACAAACCAAATAGACAGAGGAAAAGGCAGTTTTCAGACATAAAGAGCAGAAAATTAATTGCAATCAAAGAGCAGCAAATAGAGTCATGAAATGAACAGCAAATGAAGTCTTATGAGTAGCAAGTAATGCAATCAAAGACCAGCAAACTTATGACAGTCAAAGAGTCTAGCAAAGTGCAGAAATAATGATGAGAAAAGTGCAGAAATAATGATAGAAAAAAAACAGCAAATTGATTGTGTTGAAGAGCAGCGAATTGAATATTTAAAGAGCAGCAAAAAGGAAGACCTTAAAAGTGATCATGCCTTAGAGGACAGCCACCAAAGGAGTAGCATTCATTAATGAATGCATAGTCAAAGTCAAGAGTTTGAAGGAGCAGCCAAGTATAGAAGGAACGTGCCTAAAGAAGACAGTCACTTCAAATTCAGATTACAACCTCAAGATGACAATCAAACCAGTGCTTATAAATCATCAAATATGGAGGACAGAGTTTTGATTAGAAATATAAATGACACACTAAGAGGCAGTCATTATCATTTTTGACAGTCTTGAGAGCATGATAGTAGTCAAATTGATAAAGGGCAGCTTAAAAACTTTGATCGCTATGACAACTTTGGTAGTGAAATGATGCATGACTATGAACCTTGTTGAAGTTTCTTGGTTGTGACTCTAGATTGTGTGACTATAGAGCAGATAAGAGCATGTAAGGACAGTCATCGCCATAAGAAGGATAGTCACCTTGATACAATTCATCATGTATGCAGCAAAGACGTAGTCAAGTCCTCACATGCAAGATTTTCAAAAAAGAAAAACATCAAATGATAATGCAAAGGGCAATCTCAGACTTCATTAAAGCACCTACTTATCTTCTCACATGTTTATCATCATGCAAGGGTATATATGAGTTTTCACAAGTTAAATGATCTATTCATGCTCAATTTTGTGGTAAACTTGAGGCAGTTTTGGCCTATTTTAGAGGCCCTCATGGTCACAACCGAAGTTAGGGGGAGTTCGAGCCTAAAATCATGCAATTTGGGGTAGTTTGAGGCCTTAAAATATAGGCATTTTTTCCTTATACACCCAGCAGATTGAAAACCTCATGCAAAGAGGTTAAACTCTGGTTTTTTCAATCATCTTCATGCTTTTCTTGGAGGTTCAATTCTAGTTCAGTTGAAGCAAAATTCAAGGAGCATGCACAAGTCAAAGAGCTCGAGTCAACTCTCAACTCTAAAGTTCACATCCAGTTCATCTCTTCATGCATGTTCAATATCTTCTATGAGGTGCAGCATCTTTCAACTTCAATTATCTAAGGCGGTTTTCTAAAACGCAAAGCCTTCAACTCTTTTAGAGCAGTTCTTTCATCGTGTTCTTTTGCCTTATGCAAAAAAGAAAAGATTGCAACTCTTTTGAGACTAGTAGAGAAGCAACACTTTGTTTACTTTTATGTATTCTTCAGAGATTGTTCAAGCAAAGAAGCTCCTTTAATCAATAAAAAATCAGCAAGTTTGCCTTCTCAATTTTTCATGTATGCATGATATTGTGAATGATTTGAGGTGATTTTTGTGATTTAAACATTAAATCCTTGAGTTAGGTCTCATTTGCAATGAATTTTATGCAAGAATATAAACAATTTATGCAGGTCATAGGCTGTGTTAGCTGTTTTTTAGAGTTTGTGGTTGAAAAAATGCATCGTTTTCCTACAACAAAACCTAAAATATAACCTCCCATTGAAACACTTTTGTATAAGTTGGTCAAAAGCTTGAGTTGTGCATAGAATAGAGTTGTTTGTAAGAGAATTGTGATTGAGAACAGTAGGTATAAGGTTTTTTATCATTGGTGCATCACATCCTAGTTTCAATTTACCTTAAATTTCAACAATCTCTTCCCCTTTTCCAAATCAGTTTCAGTAGTTTGTAGGAGGTTTTAAAAAGGAACCAACCCATAATCTAGACATTCATGCTCATCTTAGGCAACCCACAAGCCTGAGGATGTCCCCATGTTGCACAGGATTGTCGAGCTTTAAAGCTTAGCATGTGGGGCACAATCCTTCATGACAACAATTTTTGGCATGTCCTATGGGACACTGAAACTCATTTTAGTAAGAAATACAAAGTTTTCACTACAGTCCTGGTATATGCAGCAGTGTATTTGGCCTTTTTGAGGTTATAAACATATACCTGGTGACTCTTATCTCTGATTTTGTAGCAAATCTAGTGCAGTCAGCACATGAGAAGAGTGCAAACAAGACAAATTTCTTCTCCCTTCGAGTATTTGTAGTTGTCACCACCAAGAAGAAAAGGGAGGGCAATGAGGAGTCTTATTCCACCAGCTAGATCATGTTCTACACCTCCAAATTATAGGCCTCCAAGTCCTATTCCAAGAGTTCTAGTACCAAATATACAAGTGTCGGCAAATCCAATGGCAAGGTAGTTTGCTTTTGCACCGTTTAATGGGGGAAGCCCATTAAATCTTGCTCAACATGATGATATTCCTGTGGCATCTCTTAGAATCTTACCTTCTTTCATAGGAGAAGATTAGACTACCCATATTGAGCATCTCAGGGATGTAGCTACATTATGCTTAGTTCACAATATCACAACTGAGAATGTAGCAACCAAGCTCTTGGTTGCATCACTAAAGGAAAAGCTTTGCAATGGTTTAGGAGTTTGGCAGTTAATTCAATCACAACATGGGATCAATTGGGAGATGGTTTGCACAAGCAATTTGAAGACAAGTCAGATCATTTGTCTTTGGTGGAGCAACTAAGTACCATCAGGAGAGCTCCACACGAGCATATGTCTGATTTTAACTACCATTTCCAAAAAACGTGGGATAGAATCCTAACAACAGTAAGACCTTCAACCCAACATGCATTCTTGTATTTCCTTAAAGCCCTTACTAGGGATATATCTGTGATGATTCAGTCAATGGATGGAAATACACTTCCTAATGCATATGATATTGCCATTAGAGCAGAAAACAGCCACATACAAGCTGGTAAAATAGCCCCAAGGCCTCCAATGCCTTATTTTCTTGAGGTATAACCACCTATACCATTGCCACTACCTCCAATAGCTACTATCCCTGCTATACCAGCACTAAATTATCCAAATCTTGTCCAAGAAAAGGCTGTCCTAGCTCCATCCCCTGAATTTCAAGAGTTAAAAGGCATATTGGAAACCTTTGGTAATGAATTGGTCAACATAAAGAAGCAGCAAAATTAGAATTTCAAACCTTACCAGCCTAATCAGCCCAATAGGCTTCCCTATCAAGTTGATCCTCGAGGTCAAAGAAGGAATTTTAATGCAAGGCCTTATCAACCTTACAATCAAAACATTGCAAGTAGTTCTAGAGAACTTGTACCAGTGCAAAGCAACATGGCACAGGACTACGAGTGAGGCTTCCCATGTAACCAACCTCATAACCAAGCCACATGTTCGAATGGAGTGATCAATCAGGCCCTCATAGTACAAAATAACACTACTGCCCCACAAGATACAACACAAGAGACTAGTGGACAGCAAGGTTCTCAAATTGAGCAAGGTGCTCCTGATGTTGCATTGATGAATTGGCAAGGTGAAGAGTTATGCAGAGTGAATCACCCACAAGGACAAAATCAGTCCTACACCTCTACAGCAACCAATACAAGGTCAAAGAAAAGAGTTGTTGACATAGGGCAGTAGGCTGATAAAGGACAACAACAAGCTGATAAGGGCAGAAATTGGACTTCTACAAGTCAACAAGGCCAAGTTGGGCCTTCATCTTCACAAAATATTCAGATTTTGTGAGGGAATCAAGTGGTGTCAAGTAAAGAGCAGCCAAAAGTCCAACCACAACCTCTACAACCACAAATAGAGGATCCTGTTTCTAAAGGACAGCAAAAGGTTAGTACTAATCCATTTAATATTGTGGATCACATGAATAAAGCTACTGTTAGTTTGTCAATGTTGGATGCTTTGTATATCCCTGGAAAAAAAGACTTATTGCAAGATGCCTTAGCTAAGATCTCGTTGTCAAATGAGACTCCTAAAGAGCAGCCCAAAGTTGTGCTTCCAAAGAATCCCCAAACAAAGAGTGAACAAGCAAAAGATACAAGACCACCTCCATTTTACGTATCTTTGGTTATTGGCCAGCACTTAGTTCTCAATTGCATGATTGATTCAAGAGCAAGCAACTTCGTAATGCCAAAACAACTAGTAAATAAGATGGGATTAACATATGAGCCTCTTTTAAAGGGAGTAATTCAATTGGATGGGACAGCGATAAACACAATTGGGGTAATTAAAAATCTAGCTCTTACCTTACATGCTTTCCCAAATTTTTCAATCCCACAGGATATCTACGTCATAGATCTACCACCTTTCTTTGCCACATGCCTTTCTAGGGATTTTACTACAAAGTTGGGAGGATATCTATCATTTGATTGGTTACACATGTTTTTTAGAACAAGATATGGCACTAAGGTGACTATAAAATCAGAGCTTCTTGCTAAAGACCACATAGAGCCATATGTTCCTAATGCTATTAGTGCAAATCTTGCCATTCATGAACAAGAGGAACAATCCGTTTTCGAAGATCCCAACACTCCCATTGAAGGCATATTTAATCTAATCCTAGATGAGTGGGTAGCTGAAAATCATGAAGTTGATCTTTTCACTCATATGGATGAAATAGGACTAGGGATTTACATGATTCATGAGCAAGATGTAGCTGTCACTAACATAGTAAAAGAGGAAAAACAACAGTGTGAATAGTAGTCTGATCAGCTTTGGCAGTTGTACTTTGATGGCTCAAGAAGCAAGGTTAGTGCTGGTGGAGGTGCTATGTTGGTCTCTCCTAATGGTGAAAGATATTATTCAGTTATGAGGTTTGCTTTCAGCTTTACTAACAATACAGCAGAGTATGAACCACTCATCCATGGCTTAGAGTGGGCAAGAAAGAAAAATATCAAGTGCAGGTATTTGGGGATACTAAATTGGTAGCAAATCAGGTGAGAAATCTCAATGTAACTAAAAATGATTTGCTCAAGTTGTATAAGTATAGGATTTGGGATCTTATTGAGGAAATTGATGGTTTTAACTTGTTGTCCATTCCAAGAAGTTAGAATAAAGAAGCTAATAGATTGGGTGCCATGGGTTCACAAATTGATATTCCAAATGAGGTAAAAAATGTTGAAGTAAAGTAATATGTAAAGGTGGTAGTAAGGCCATCAGTTCCAGATAACAACATCAATTGGCAAGTGTTTGAAAGTGATGAACAAATTATCAACTTTCTGATTAAAGAGGCTAAATTTGCAGCTGGGAATCAACAAAAGTTACAACAGCAATATGATAATCAGATTCTGTAGCTAAAGTCAAATAAGTTGCCAAAAGGATTGGTAACTTTAGAATCTATTTTTAACACTGATGATCAAGTGAGGAAAGACAAAACCAGCATGTCAGTAAAAGAACATTATGAACCTATTGAGATCTTCAAAGACAAGCTCCTAAAACTTGGCAAGGTATGTACCAAGGAAGAAAAACATGCCTTTACTTTACTTTGCTAAGAATTTGATGATGTGTTTGCTTGGGAAATATGGAGATTTGAAGGGTTTTCACCCTGAGTTGGCTCAACACACCATTGACTTGGAACCCAATGCAAAACCAATGAGACAAAGGCAAAGGCCTTTGAATACAAAGTTGGAACACCTCATGAAAACAAAGCTAAACAAGCTGACCCAAGGTAATATCATCTTCCCTGATAAGCATACATCTTGGGTGCCTAATTTGGTACCCGTAAGAAAAAAGAATGGTGAAATCAGGTTATGTGTTGACTTTAGAGATCTAAACAGAGCTTCCTTCAAAGATCATTATACGCTGCCCTCAATGGAATAATTATTGCAAGTTGTATCAAGTTCTAACAGATTTTCATTGTTGATGGTTTTTCCGAGTACAATCTGATTTTGGTAAAAGAAGATCAGTTCAAAATTGCTTTTACCACCAAATGGGGAACCATGGCATATAGATAGATGCCCTTCAAATTGTCTAATGCAGGGGAAACTTTCCAAAGAGCTATGGACATGGCTTTCCAAGGTCTCATGAACAAGTTTGTACTTGTTTATCTTGATGACATAACTATTTTTTCAAAAGATGCTAATGAACATTTTGATCACTTAGGACAAATCTTTGAGAGATGCAGGGAATATGGTGTTTCTCTCAATCCTAAGAAGTGCATCTTTGCTGTCCATGAAGGCAAATTGCTTGGTCACATAGTTTAAAAGCAAGGTATCACAATAGATCCTAAAAGAGTAAGCACAATGTTAGCCTTACCTTTACCTACTAACAAAAAGGGTTTACAAAGCTACTTAGGAAGAATAAATTTCATTAGAAGGTTTATACCTAACATTGCAGCCCTCTTGAAGCTTATAATAGCTATGTTGAAGAAAAATGTAAGTTTTAGCTGGTCAAGAGAAGCCAAGAGGAGTTTTGAGGAGATTAAAGAAGCCATCACAGCTGCACCTACTCATGTAAATCCAAATTTTTCTAAAGATTTCACACTATATGCCTTTGGGAGCATTGATACCATCTCAGCTATGTTGGTACAACAAAATGAAGATGGGATAGAGTAGCCAATAGCCTTCTTCAGCCAAGGTTTGGAACATTATGAGGAAAGGTACACTTTTGTGGAAAAACATGCTTTAGGTGTCATTAGAAGCCTTAAAAAATTCAGGTATTTGCTTTCAAATAACAAGATACATCTTATGGTTTCTCATCCAAGTGTTAAAATTTTTTCCAAGTAAGGATCTAAATAATACGAGGGTTGGTTGGATAACCAAAGTCATGGAATATGGTGTAGACATCAAAGTGACAAAGATGATAAGAGGTAAGGGATTGTGTGAGCAGCTAGCTGGTAGTGTTGAGGACAGTGAACAAATTGAAGAGGAGGTTGTCCTTGTGTTAAATAATGAAGGTCAAGATGTTGTAGTAGCTCCTCCTTCAAGTTGGATTCAACACATGATGCATTACCTCCAAACTAGTGAGTCAGTGACTGTCCACAAGGTCTAAACCATGCAAAAAGAAGGTATTTCAGACTTCAGGCCATTCCTTATATCATTTTGGATGGAAACTTGTATAGAAGGAACTTTTATGGAGTTCTATTGAGATGCATAGAATTTGATCATATTAACAAAGTGCTTAAAGAATTCCATAATGGAGCAGTTGGTGGCCACTTTGCACCAAGAACTACAGCTCTTAAAATCATGAGAGTTGGTTACTATTGGCCTAATTTGTACAAGGATGCCTATGTATGGGTAAGAAAATGCAAACAATGTGACCTATATTTACAAGAAAATAGAGATTAGCAACCTTGCCATTGCATCCAATTGAGGTAGAGCAGCCATTCATGAAGTGGGGTCTTGATTTCATTGGACCAATAAACCCACCTTCCAGTTTAGGACACAAGTGGATATTGACAGCCATTGATTACTTCACCAAATGGACAGAGGAGTTGTAGCATTGAAGGAGGCAAATGAAAGTGTAGTACTAAACTTCTATGAGGACATAGTAGCAAGGTTTGGTACCCTTGAATCTATTATTTCAGATAATGCATTGAATTTTCTAGGCATGAGAATAATTGAATGGGCTGTTAAAAATGATATCTTTTTGAGCACTTCATCCAATTACTATCCACAAGGTACTGGAAAAGCTGAGTCTACTAACATAAATTTGATTAGGATCATCAAAAGAACAATTGAAGACAATCAAAGAAGCTGGCACAACAAGCTGAAACTAGCCTTATGGGCTGATAGAATTACTCCTAAAAGGTCTACAGGTAATTCTCCTTATGTTCTTGTTTATGGAAAAGAAGCTAGGCTGCCTATCTTAGTAGAGTTACCAACTCTAAGTTTGATCAAAAGGCTGGGAATGATGGAGGAAGAACTAATGGAAGTAAGCCTTTCTGAGTTGATGGAGTTGGAAGAAACAAGAAGACAAGCATTTCAAAGCCTAGAGATTCATCAAGCACTAATGAAGAAGACATTTAACAAGAAGGTAGTCCCAAGAGTTCTCAATGAAGGAGATCTTGTTCTCAAATGGGATGAGCTGAAAAGTAGACCCAAAAAGCACACCAAATTTGATGTTATTTGGAGTGATCCTTTCATGATCAAAAAATATAAGCCACATAATGCCTTTCAGCTATCAAATCTTGAAGCAGAGGAGCTGCCAATCCCACTCAATGGGATCCATCTCAAACTTTGTTATTGAGGTGATATTTCAAAATTCTATCATAGTAGGATAAATTTCCCTTTTAAATAAGTGTTGATGCACGTGTTTCAAATTAGTTTTTCCCATTTCCCTAAGTGCTGGTGCACAGGTTTTAGTTTATTTGGTAGGTGGTTGTTGTTGTTCAATGTTTCTAACAGCTGTGTCAAGGTAGTATTTTCAGTTTCTTTTCAAGCCTAAATGACTCCATGCCCAATGAATACACAAGGCTACTGGTCAAATTTGTTCTAGCAGGCAAAACACCCCTAAGGTTGCCAAGAATGTAGTCCATTTTTTATTTAAAATCATTAATATTGTTTAAATAACTCATTTAAATAATATTTTGGTTTTAAGTGAAAAATCAATTAAAGAGTATTTTTGTTTTAGTAAAAGAGGGAAAAGCTTGGAGGAGTTTTGGTTAAAACATTTTTCTTAAAAAGTCTCCAGTTTCCTACGCCAAACTTAGGGAAAAATGAAAAGGCATAGTTTTGCATGTAGATAGAGAAAAACTCTTGTTTGAGAACCAAGTTCAGAAAAAGAAAAAACTGGAAAAGGATTCACATGGAGAGAACTAGGGCTTTGTCTTTGTTGAGGGGAAAATTCAGTTGAAGAAAGCTACACAATGGTAATGAAGAAGTCTATCTGCAGTTTATCAAAGGAAAAAGGGCAGTTTAAGAAGCACAATCAGGAAAGGAAAAAGCATGCAACTCTTGAGATATCTCCCAAGCTGCTAGATATTGAGTGGTCGAGCACTTTGCATGTATTTTCATTATGCAGCTATCAGGTACGCCTTAGAGATTATAACATGTTGTTGATGGTTTTTTTATTGCTACAGGTTTTTGGGGGTTTTTCTTCATATGTAAATGATATGAAAATAGAATGGTTTTAGTTCTTTATGCCAAGAATGAATGAAGCATAGAGTTCTTTACCCAATTTTTCTTCCACTTTCATTAGTGGTCATGGAATTAGTAGCTCAAAAACAATGTAAGAAAACCCATATGACAGTGAGGCAGCAGTTAAAGGGACAATTTATGAAGATTGACAGTCATAAATGCATGATGAAACCAAGCACAATTCCTGGAAAAACACAAAGGGCATATCACCGTTGAGAAAAGGCAGTTCACAATCAAATGCAAAGACAGTCACCTTATGAATAGGGGGAAATGATAGTCTTAATACTTCAAGAAGGATGACAGTCTTAAAAAAAGGCACAAATCAATGATCAACAAGGGGCAGTTTACAATGAATGAAGTACACTTCATGAGAAAAGTGAAAGATCACAATGAATCTGTGTTGTCTATTAAGGAGAGAGTGTCTATCAAACAAAATTCTGGATATAGTGAAGGAGATGTTGATACAGCAATGACAGTTACTAAGTAATCAAAGGCAGAGTTAAAAGTTAGTTGCAATAAGAAGGTGAAAAAAATACAAGCTTTAAAGAGGCATTTTCCTGGGGGCAGTTTTATCAAATGCAATAAAGGAAGGACAGAGTTTTGAAAGTGCCATGACATTTCAAAAGGTGGTACTGATCATGAGAATGCTGTATTAGCAGATATATTGTTGGAGAAAACTAGAAATATTTATGGGAAGGTTAAGGCCTTACAAGCTGCAGCTATTGCCAATTCTTTAGAGAAGCTATGTTCAATAAATATGTGGCTGAGTTATATAGAGATACTGAGGACTAAGAAGTGTAGAGGGAAGACTTTAAATATGAAAAGACAGTCCTTGCATTCATACGCACAGAAGCTGAAAACAAAATAACTATGAGAGTGCATAATAAAGAGTCCACTATCAAATGGTGATAGAAATTTAGAGGGCAACAAGGTTGGTAAGCATAAGCACAGTCAACCAACAAATGAGATGTGACAGTCATATTAAGTTGTGACAATCATGAGTATAATCTCAAAGAGAGGACTGTCACAGTCGAATAGAGGGGCAGTCACTGTGATTTAATGAAGAGGCAGTCATACTAAAGAAAGGGAAAATGTCAATGTGATGAAAATGCACATGGGCGAGATTACATGACTGCCATGAAGAAAACGTACACATGACAGTGCTCAAAGACCGTACTGGGACAGTCCTATGCAAGAAGTATGGCAGTCACTTTCAATGCAAGAAGAGGCAGTCATTAGTTATCAATATAAGGACAGTTCAAGACAAGTCAAGTGACCTTTTTGTAGAGGAGATCAAATTCACAAGATTAATACAGGTTCAAACAAGAGAGCACAAGTTTTGACTGTCCAAAACAGTCCTTTGGTCAAATGCAGGACAGCTACCTTGAAGTCAAGAATAGTGACAATATTTTTGAAGCCTTAAATGCAAGTTCATGTTAATTGAGGACAGATTAGCAAGTTCAAGTAGAGGACAGTACATCAACAAGGATAGTTTCATCAACCTATAATGCATTAAGGGCAGTTTTCACAAGAACACAAACCATTTATAGACAGAGGAAAAGGCAGTTTTCAGACATAAAGAGCAGAAAATTAAATGCAATCAATTAGCAGCAAATAGAATCATGAAATGAGCAGCAAATGAAGTCTTATGAGCATCAAGTAATGCAATCAAAGAGCAAAAATCTTATGACAGTCGAAGATTCTAGCAAAGTGCAGAAATAATGATAGAAAAAGAACAGCAAATTGATAGTGTTAAAGAGCAGCGAATTGAGTATTTAAAGAGCAGCAAAAAGGCAGACCTTAAAAGTGATCATGCCTTAGAGGGAAACCACCAAAGGAGCAGCATTCATTAATGTTCATGCACAGTCAAAGTCAAGAGTTTGAAGGGGCGGCCAAGTATAGACGGAACATGCCTAAAGAAGACAGTCACTTCAAATTCAGATTACAACCTCAAGATGGCAATCAAACCAGTGCTTATAAATCATCAAATATGGAGGACAGAGTTTTGATTAGAAGTATAAATGACACACTAAGAGGCAGTGATTATCATTTTTGATAATCTTGAAAGCATGATAGTAGTCAAATTGATAAAGGGCAGCTTAAAAACTTTGATAAGTATGACAACTTTGGTAGTGAAATGATGCATGAATATGAACCTTTTTGAAGTTTCTTGGTTGTGACTTTAGATTGTGTGACTGTAGAGCATATGAGAGCATGTAAGGACAGTCATCACCATAAGAAGGATAATCACCTTGATACAATTCATCATGTATGCAGCAAAGACGTAGTCGAGTCCTCACATGCAAGATTTTCAAAAAAAAACATCAAAGGATAATACAAAGGGCAATCTCAGACTTCATTAAAGCACCTACTTATCTTCTCACATGTTTATCATCATGCAAGGGTATATATGAGTTTTCACAAGTTAAATAATCTTTTCATGCTTAGTTTAGTGGCAATTTGAGGCAGTTTTGGCCTATTTTAGGGACCCTCATGGTCACAACTGAAGTTAGGGGGAGTTCAAGCCTAAAATCATGCAAATTGGGGTAGATTGAAGCCCTATAATATAGGCTCTATTGCCTTATATGTCCAACAGATTGAAAACCTCATGCAAAGAGGTTAAACTCTATTTTTTTCAATCAACTTCATGCTCTTCTTGGAGGTTCAGTTCTAGTTCAGTTGAAGCAAAATTCAAGGAGCATGCACAAGTCAAAGAGTTCGAGTTAACTCTCAACTCCAGAGTTCACATCCAATTGAACTCTTCATGCACGTTCAATGTCTTCAACGAGTTGCAGCCTCTTTCAGCTTCAGTTATCTAAGGTGGCTTTCTATAAAGCAAAGCCTTCAACTCTTTTAGAGCAGTTCTTTCATTGTTTTCTTTTGCCTTATGCAAAAAAGAAAAGATTGCAACTCTTTTGAGATTAGTAGAGAAGCAACACTTAGTTTATTTTTATTTATTCTTCAGAAATTGTAAAAGCAAAGAAACTCCTTTTATCAATAAAAAATCAGCAAGTTTTCCTTCTCAATTTTTCCTGTATGAATGATATTATGAATGATTTGAGGTGGTTTTTGTGATTTAAACATTAAATCCTTGAGTTAGGTCTCATTTGCAATGAATTTTATGCAAGAATATGAACAATGTATGCAGGTCATAGGCTGTGTTAGCTGTTTTTTAGAGTTTGTGGTTGAGAAAACACACTGTTTTCCTACAACAAAACTTGAAATATAACCTCCCATTGAAACACTTTTGTATAAGCTCGTCAAAAGCTTGAGTTGTGCATAGAATAGAGCTAGTTTTGAGAGAATTGTGAGTGAGAACAGGAGGTATAAGGCTTTTTATCATTAGTGCATCACCTCCTAGTTTTAGTTTACGTTAAATTTCAACAATCTCGTCCCCTTTTCCAAATCAGTTTCAGTAGTTTGTAGGAGGTTTTCAAAGGGAACCAGCCCATAATCTGGAGGTTCATCTTCATCTCAGGCAACCCAGAAGCCTGAGGTGTTAGATTTTAGATCAGAAATGTAAGCAATTAATAATGCAACACATAAGACAAATGAACACAACAGTTTACCCTAGGAAAACCCTCCTTCTTGAGGGAGAAAAACCCAGCCAAAATGTATCTCTTATATATTTAATGAAGAGAGCAGAAATTTGCTTACAATTGGGCCAAACTCTAGGCTGATTTGATATAATAAAACACAGCACCACTCCTAGATGCGAATACACAATTTCTATGAATTCTCCTTGATATCGATTTGCTCTAAGCAAATGATGATCTGTAGTAGATATGCGAACTCCTTGATAAGTGCGAATTGACTTGAAAATGAATCAATTGATGATGAAATGGATGATTATCTCCTTCTATATATACAATGCAAGGAGATTCTTCACAAGCAAGGTGACTCTTCACTTGGTCGGCCTTTTAAAGAAAATAAAAGATTAATTATAATAAGGCCGACTTGCCTTAACAATTATTTGTTTAATATTTAATTTTCTCGAATTAGAGAGAAAGATATCTCCCACCACTGTTACATCAGCACTCCCTCTTAGCTAGGGAGGTATCTTTTCAGATATCCATGTCATGGAGTCTCTCGACATGACATCCATAATGGCTACACCCATCAGTGGAAAAGAGTTCATCACGAAGTCCCTCAACGTGATATTGTCGACCTTCTGACCTCCTGACCTCCTTGTCCAAGGTTGCCTCTGATGGTTTGTCAGACTCCCTCCTAATGTTATTTCCTCCACTTCGAAGAAACTGATCGACTTTAGAATAAGAAACCTTTTGAATTGACTTTAGAACTTGCCTCCTTCTGAGATGTCCCTATGTCTATTTCCGCAATAGAAACAAGTTGTGTAGACCTTAATTTGCAATCTCGAGCAAAGTGACCATACTTGTTACACCTAAAACATTGAATGTGAGAGAGATCCTTCTTCTTCTTCGATTCTAGGGCAGAATCTGATCCTCTGTCTCTATTCCTCTTTCTTCCTTTGCCTCTTTCTCTAGAAGTATGTGTAGCAAGAACTTGATTTTCTACATCATGATAGTTTTGCCCAATTCCTCTTGCTGCCAACCTAGACTCTTCTTGAATACAATCAGTTCGAAGATGATCAAACTTGGGCAACTTGGATCTCCCACTGATGCTCTGAATAAAGGATTCCCAAGATTGAGGAAGACCATATAGCATGCCAACATAACAAGATCTCTGTTTGCAATTATATCCCCAATAGTGCTCAACTAATCTCTTAAATCAACAATCTTCATAAAGAATGAGATGATTGAATCTTCTTTATCCATTTTTACATGGTGAAGCCGTTGTCTCAAAGCAAGGGCTTTGCTGGTATTGTTGATCTCATACAATCCTTTTAGAGTATCAAACATTTCTTTAGCTGTCTTCAACTTGGAGATGATCGGTACTAGGTGATCCATCACAGAGTCTATCATGATCTTTCTAGCCTTCGTGCCATTTTTCTTCCACTTAATTTTCTCAGTGTCATCAGAAGGCTCGGGCATATCACTTTCCACAAAATCAAGAAGATCATTCTCCTCTAATGCAATGAGTACCCTGGGTTTCCAAGAGTTGAAGTTTGTGGCTTCATCAAGTCTATCTTCTACTTTGAGACCGATCGCCATCTTCTTTTTCTACACAAATTCACCTTCAAAGATCTGCACTTGGTCTGAAATAATTTGCAACCTTTTTGCCTTCAAGATCTGCCCTACATGAAAAGTTGACTTAACTGCTTAACAAATCTGATTAGATCTTTTCTTAGACCCGCTCTAATACCATGTTAGATTTTAGATCAGAAATGTAAGCAATTAATAATGCAACACCTAAGACAAATGAACACAACAGTTTACCCTAGGAAAACCCTCCTTCTCAAGGGAGAAAAACCTAGCCAAAATGTATCTTTTATATATTTAATGAAGAGAGCAAAAATTTGCTTACAATTGGGCCAAACTCTAGGCCGATCTGATATAATGAAACACAACCTCTCTTAGATGCGAATACACAATTTCTATGAATTCTCCTTGATATCAATCTGCTCTAAGCAAATGATGATCTCTTGTAGATATGCAAACTCCTTGATAAATGCAAATTGACTTGAGAATGAATTAATTGATTGACTTGAGAATGAATTAATTGATGATGAAATGGATGATTATCTCCTTCTATATATATACAATGCAAGGAGACTCTTCACAAGCAAGGCGAATCTTCACTTGGTCATCCTTTTAAAGAAAATAAAATATTAATTATAATAAGGCCAACTTGCCTTAACAATTATTTGTTTAATATTTAATATTCTCGAATTAAAGAGAAAGATATCTCCCACCGCTATTACATCAACATGAGGATGTCCCCATGTTGCACAAGCTTGCCAAACTTTAAAGCATAGCATTTAGGGTGCAATCCTTCATGACAACAATTATCTAACATGATTGCATGACCTAAACCAATATTTATCTTTCTTAAAGCATTTAATTGGTAAGTTATAACCCTAACTACATTAAATTTTTTATTTTAGGGCAATCCCAAAAAGGGGACATTACAAAATCTACGTCATTTGATGGGAAAGATAAAGATAAATTAGTGACCAAAGGAAAGACCGTAGGAACTAAGTGACCAAATGATAAAACATAAATTAAATAAAATAAAAAGAGAATGATATTTGGTCAATAACTAAAAAAATTCCGTTGTTATTATTCTCATAACCAAAAATGATACCCAACAGTGCAATCTATAGAGACCTAGTTCAACTAGTGAACACAATTAATGAAACTTATTTCATAGAGGTGGTAGAAAAACGATTTAAGAAAGATATTGTGGGGAGTGAAGACATTAATTAGATGAATGAGATCCTAATTCCAAAAGAGGATCTTCTCACCATATAGTTTATATATTGCCCATGTGTCCTAGGCAACACTAGATTTGAACTTTCCTAGTAACTACTAAATTTTGGTAGTCCAAGTTTTTATTATATTCAAATTTTGTTAATAACAACATTATTTAACTTATAGCAATACAAAGTAGTATTTTTATTTGAGTAGACTATGTACCAACTACTATATAATTCAATAGTAGCTTGATTGGGCTTAAAATTCACAACAATCAAATATGTAATATTTTTAATCATTCTCAATTTTCTTCTACATGTAGATGGTCTTAGAAGAAAATGTCTTGTCCTACTTATGAAAAGTCGTAATTTTATATTTAATTTTAGTATTCTTTAAGAGGAATGATTAATTAAGGATTTGAAATAATGTTTTAAAAGTATACAATTCAATTTTTTGTAGATTAATCATGTTTCCAATGTTTAGGAACATCATCCTCAATTATTTTATAACTCTAAATGCTATTTGAGGTTTATTTCAAATATTGTGTAGTGCCCAAAATTTTACATTCAAAAACATAGCTAAGGACACAACACAAATTTCAAATTTCAACTACAAACACTAGACTAGCTTACAAAAGTATGTTTCTAATACACAATATATCAAAATTAATTCCAAAGTAAAAACAAATGTACAAGACCTAAGGGCCAGACCTATTCCTCGGGGATTCATCTCTGATGGCCTTGCCTATGTGACACACAAAGGCTTCGTAGTTCAACAACTTGAGCTTGAAACAACACTAACTTGGTCAATAATAATGTATATCATTTGGGTTCAATTATTGCACTAATTTTGGCAACACTTCGATCATGCCCCAATGTCTCTACTCCACACCATAATAATAAGGGAAAAAAAAATTTTGAGAACAAGGATTATCTACAATGCCTAATAAGCTGGAAGATGATGTACCTAACAATACATACTTACTACAAGAGATGACTTTGAACCTTTACATACCATTCCATATGGTATACTTTTGATTTCGATTGGCCAATTTCATGGATGGAAACAAAATTCTCCTTTTTTTAAAAAATCACTCAATACTAAGAGATATATATAAACAAGAGTCAAATCCCATATTTTCATCATATAATTACTTATCAATTTCCAATCTGCTTCCTTGCAGCAAAATAGGGCAGTGTTTAAATCATCATAACTTTCATGTTACTAAGCCAAATTTAAAATTCATGATTTTCCAAAATGGTGGAAGAATGAAAGACAAAACCCAGAAATAGCATTGCAAAAATCACAACCATGCGTGAGCAGTTTTCTCTGCAATGTAGCTCACTAGATTACTCAAAACAACAGTTGGCAATAAAATAACCTTACACTATTGCATGCTTATTAATCTTTACATGACCTACTTTTCTTAGAGATCAAAATAATTCCAATAGATTTTATAACTTAGTAATTCTTGCCTTGCTTCTATTCAAGCATAAAATGTTAATGATAAAAAGGGAAATCCTAATAACTTGGATATAGTCATTTCTATATCTTTAGGCAATAAGTTCAACTAGGCAAAGAGCCTTCTTAAAAGTAAGGTGCAAAACATTTAAATAATAAGTGATATCATTCCAATGATGTTACAATAAATATTATAAACATTGTAATAAATGCCTATATTTAATACATCTATTAAGGAATTATTCAAGCTATTTTATTTACTCTATAGCCTATTTTATTTTATATGAAACTATTTATACAATAGCTTAAATTTGATATCTTTTATCATTTTTAGATAGATCTAGATGATTTGGGCAGTAATTTTGTAATGCCTAGAATCTAGAAATGAAATGAAAGCTATAAAGCTACAAATAATTGATAGTGAAAGTACCATAGATTAATTAATTGAAACTAATTTGTGAGAAATGAATCAAATGATGCATGTAAGTCTACTATTAGAACTAAATAAACTAGAATTATTCTACTAGTGATTGAACAAATCCATTATAGACTGCTTCTATCTAGTTATTAGAGTTTCCTAGAAAAATATTTTGTGGAGGTAGACATTATATTTAAAGTTTCCATATTTCAACAGGTACTAAGTATTAAGAATAAAAATAAATGATGGTTGTATTTTGAAGGCTATAAGGTATAAACTCTCTTTGACCCCTATTATCCCTAAGACTAAAGTAATAAATTAATTAAACTACTATTAAAATCTTAGGACCTCTTACGATATAATCATGGAAAGAACCTTATGCAATGCAGGTTACAATAAAAAGGGGTAAAAAATTATTAATCAAGGAAAAGACCAAAATACAAGAAGGGGCCAAACGCCCACGGTCATAACCAAGAATCACATAATCCTATCAGCCAACCACAGCTGATCCAACAATTGAGAGTAATTCATAGGTAACTAATCCTTATTACAAATATTCCAATCCTGCACCTGATCAGAAGCCCATTTGGCCAAACAATCCGCCACTCCATTCCATTCTTTTGGAATATGAGAGTAGACCATAGATTCGAAAGACCTACCCAACCTAAGAATCTATCTAATAACCAAAGTTGGATGCCAGTTGGCATCATCCAACCATTGCACATTCAATAGATTAACCACCACTTGAGAATCAGATTCACAAACTATCCTCCACCCCAAAGCACACCCTCTCTCCATAGCATGCAAGATGGCAAGAGCTTCCATGTAATTATTTGTATGCCATCCTTTATAAATGGAAAAGAGAAACTGCACATTACTAGAGCTATCTCGAGCAATACCCCCCACACCAGCATGACCAGGATTCCCTCTAGAGGAACCATCAGTATTGATCTTTAGAACCCCCTGAGGCGGGGGAAGCCATCACCCAACCCTATTAATTTTCTTACTAGATTGTTTACCTCTACTTCGTCTAGCTAACAAAGAGGTATTTCCCTGATCTTGAAAATCAAATCGGCTATAGACAGAAGCATCTGAAAGTTCCACAGCAACTGAAAGGTCACACCTTGTTGAAACTGTCTCCTGGATCGAACTCATAATTTTCCTCCACAAATGTTGGACAGTCAACTTTGCATCCTAAAAAATCCAACAATTCATCTCCAACCAAATATTCCATAAAATGAAAGAAGGCTCAATAGCCCAAGCCACCTGAAGAAAAGGAGTATTAACAGGTGGCTTAGCCAGCCGAGCCCAGAACTCCACCAGTGAAGTAACATGCCAACACGCCTGATTCCAAAGGCCCCACTAGAGATATCAAATCTCCTTTGAAAGGGGACATTGAAAGAAAAGACGAGACACACTCCCCACTATTGCAACACAACATACAAATAGAAGGGCCCTAGAAACTCCGCTTACAAAGATTGTCCTAAGTAAGGCACTTATTTTGCACCAACAACCACAAGAAAAAATTACATTTTGGCCAAGAAAATTTGTTCCACACCTGCTTCCACGATGGAACACCATCACTGTCGAAGAGTTGCCTATCCAGCTCCAAATAACCCCCTGCCACATAATACTTACCAGTAGAATCCCATCCCCAGGCCAAAGTATCATGCTCATCAAGAGAATTGCAATCTCTACTGGAAAGAATCTAAGCCAGTTGTTGTCTAGCGCCTTCTGACCCTCTAGGTGGCCAGTCCTAGGGTTCTTTCCATCTCCAAACATCAGCATCCCCAAGACGCATAACAGTCTTGAAATTAGCCACTTTGCTCCACCCAGCGGCATTAAAATAGTCACTAAGGAGTTGGAGATGCAGATAGCTTGAAAGGATTGGAGGGTGACTGTCCCAAGCATCCAACCAAAACAAGGCTTTAGAGCCCTTATTACAAATCCAAAAAATCCCCTACTTAATAAGCTTAGCCCCGGTCTTTAAAGTGTGCCAAATAAAGGATCCTTTCTCCTCAAGAGAGTACCGAGGGACATCCCTGCTATCCACTTCTCCAAGATACTTATTTGTAAGAATTCTAGCCCAAAGTTGATCTCGATAGATACACCAACGCCAGTATAATTTAGCAGCCAACACTTGGCCATTCATTGTTGCTAACCTAAGACCAAGCTCCCCTTCTTTTTTCGGCCAACAAACAAATTCCCACTTTACTAAACTCCACTTAGAGGCCAACAAAGTACGACTCCAAAGGAATTGATGTGATAGAGCATCAAATGCCTTAATGAAGTACAAAGGAGCCACCTGCACAAAACCCCTGTAAATAGGAAGAGCCTGGATCACAAACTAGAGAAGAGTAACCCTACCCACAGTGGAAAGCCATCAATGAGTCCAATGATTAATCCTCCTTCACAAATTATCCAACAACTCCTGCCAGTAACCCCTAAGCTGTCTCCCAATAGTCAAAGGAATTCCAAGATAAACCAAAGGAAGAGATCCAATTTGGAATCTCAAGATATTCGCAATCTATCTCTGAATAGGCTCAGGGGTATTAAAGAAATAGATAGAAGACTTGTGTTCATTGACTATCTGTCCCGAAATGACTAAGCAAGTATCCAAAGTCTTTCTGAAAGTCTCTCCCTCCTGAATTTGAACAACCCCCATTAAAGCTGTATCATCCACAAACTGCAAGTGGGATTGAGTAGGCAAACCGTTGCCCCAACTCCAACCTTGAATCAAACCTTGGGACACCCAAGACTTGATGAATCTTCCTAGGCCTTCAGCCATAATGATGAACAAATAGGGAGATAAAGGATCCCCCTGCCTAAGACCCCTAGAAGCCCCAAATAGCTCAGGAGGCTCCCCATTGATGATGACAAAAAATGAGGAAGAAGTAACACAACTCATCACCCAACTAACCCACTCACTGCTGAAGCCAAAAGCATTGAGAACCTTATGCAAAAATTGCCACCTAACCCTATCATAAGCCTTAGCCATATCCAATTTAATGAACATAGATTTTTCCTTAGACTTAGCCATAGAATGAATAACTTCAAAAGCAATCACGACGCCATCTAGAATTTGTCTACCAACAACAAGCCACCTCGTTCTTCTGAAATCAACAAAGGGAACCAAGACTTAAGCCTCTCAGCAATCAATTTAGTAATAATTTTATAAACCACAATGCACAAAGCAATGGGCCTAAAAAGGTCCAACCGATAATCTCCATCTTTTTTCGGAATAAGGACCAGAAAAGTAGAGTTCAAGGCTCGCAACATCTGCTTATTGAGTTGAGACTCTCGTACTACTTCCAAAAGATCAGATTTAACAATCTCCCAAAATTCCTAGAAGAATTTAGTTGGGAACCCATCAGGACCAAGGGCCTTCCCTTTGTGCAACCCAAAAACCACTTCCTCCAATTCAAACAAAGAGATAGGCCAATTAAGGGCCTCATTCATTGCATTAGTGACCAAGGAGGGAATATAATCCAAAATCAGATTTTCTTCATTACTCATATAACCTGTACCTTCAGAAAACAAAGCTGAATAAAATTGAGTAGCCTCACGAGATATCTCCCTCTGAGATGTGAGCTGAAGACCAGCTGAGTTAACCAAAGAGGAAATATAACACCCTTGCCTTCGTGCTTTGACAAAATTATGAAAGAAAGTTGTATTCCTGTCTCCCTCTTGAAGCCAATCTATACAAGCCTTTTGTTTCCAAAAGATTTCTTCTCGAAGCTCCCATTACTCTAAAACTTTCACAGCCTGAGACTCCGCTCTGCATAAATCCCCTATTAAACCATTATCCCTGATGCGGCGAGTAATATCATCCAAACAAGCTTGAGCTTTCCACATATTAGTCTGTACACTACCAAAACACTGCCTATTCCATCGTTTGAGCTTATATTTAACAAATTGCAACTTCTTAACAAAAGAGTACATAGCAGTGCCATAGGTTGGGCTCCCTGCTGCCACCACTGCCCTATCAACTCATAAAGCGAGGAATCACAAAGCCACATAAGTTGGAATTTAAATGAAGGATTCTTAGGACCAAAAAATAAAGTGGCTAAAAATTTAATGGGCCAATGATCCGACCCTCTCCAATCAAGAATCTCAGAGCTAGTAGTCCACCTGTCCCCAACCCAAAAATAGGACACAAGAAATCTATTTAGCTGCTCAGAAATAGCCTCCTCCCCACATCTTCTATTATTCCAAGTATAAATACCATTAGATGGTTTCACATCAAATAAATTGAGTAACTCTAAATGCCTCTAAAGAAGAGTAGAAGAGGGATCCAACCTCGCAATTCCCCCTCTTTTCCTCCAAGCTCAACACAACATTAAAGTCACCAACTAAAATTCAAGGGAGGAAAGGAACAAGAGATCGCACATACCTTATATGAGACCAAAGACTTGATTTACCAGAGAGATCAGTCAGAGCATAAACATTAGTAATCAAAATGATTTCACCAGAATCCAAAGAGGAGGCCACTAGAGACATAGAGGAATGACTAGCAGTCCACCACAGCGGAACAATCTTCCTTGGGTTCCAAAAACAAGCTAGCCTGCCTGAGCTACCCGAAGCCCCAATGCACTGACATTGACCAGACCTCTAGATTCCAGGAGCATATTGCAACATCCCATCCACTGGTAACTTAGTTTCCTAAATGCTCGGGGGAATGAGCCACAATCAAATCATGAATAGCTTAGTTTCCTAAATGCAGACAATATCGGGGGAATGAGCCACAATCAAATCATGAATAGCTTTTTGTCGAGGGATGCTATTCAAAACCCTAACATTCCATGAGAGGACAATCGTTAAAGAGGTTGGGAGAAATGAGCCTCAATGGGCATCACTGACCTCAATTCCACCAACATCACCCCAGTTAATTTAACTTTTTCTTGATCCTTCTTACGACCAGCCTTAGAAGGTTTCTCTGGAGGCCCTCTTTTAGGGGACTTTTGTTGCAGCCCTAGCGCAGGAGGTGAACTCGGGCCTTGACTAGAACTCAAAGCCTCCTTTGTCAAGTCTACCAAAACTATATCATCATCGGCCTCCCTAGAGACCTTTGGCACCAAAGGAACAATATCTCTAGAGGGCACCTAAGGGACCTGCTTCCCATCCTCCGAAAAAATGTCAGTGGCATTCCCCTGCTCCTGCTCACCATCCATACCCAAACCAGAAGCTCCCAACTACATATCCACAGGAATTCCCTCTTTCGTAGCCAAATCCTGCAGAGCATCAAAACGATTAAAACCTTCCTCCACTTGCCTATCTCAAAAAGTTCTTTTCTGACCTCTCCCCTTATTGCGAGGTTTAACAGGCATAAAACCATCCTTACCTGAGTCAGCATCCAACGTAGGGCCTTTTCCTCTATCCACCTGTGGAGCAGGGGAAGAGGA
Source organism: Sequoia sempervirens (assembly GCA_007258455.2). Classification (NCBI taxonomy): domain Eukaryota; kingdom Viridiplantae; phylum Streptophyta; class Pinopsida; order Cupressales; family Cupressaceae; genus Sequoia; species Sequoia sempervirens. The sequence goes on from VDFB02076122.1 coordinate 25,651, forward strand.
GGAAATGTTACCAGTCGAGACTTTATTAACCCTAGGGAATCTCCTTTGAAGGTGACCATACTCATGGCAAACACAACAACAAAAAGGCAAAGTCTCATAATCCAACGGCTAAATCCAAGAAGAAGAGCAAATACAAATTTCCATCGAATCTAGCAAAGGCTTATTCAGATCGATCTCCACACAGATACGAGCATAGGTAATAATTTTTCTATCCAAAGTTTGTTAGGTTGTACCAACTAGCTTACCAAGCAAAAGAGATATATGTTGCAAAACATCATTATTCCAAAAATCCAACGGCAGTCGAGGAAGACGCACCCAAACAGGAACCCTTGAAGGGAGCTCTTCAATCGAATTGAACCCCACATGCTAGGGTTTGATGAATAAACCCACTTGGTTGTAGAAATAAGGACCCCCTTCAAAAACTCGATTCCTATCAGCCATGCAGGAAAACACAACCATAAAATAACTGTTTGCAGTCAGCATTATTTCCATTTCTCCTTCAACTTGCCAAGAGCAACAAATCCACGATTCCAAAGCAGACATAGAAATACAGATACCCATGAATTTGCAGATTAGAGCATGATTGCTCAGGTATGAAACCTCATCAATAACCGATTCCGGTTGAATAACTAAAATAGGGCGATCAATACTTCTGGCTAAATAGCCATTAACTTTCTTCATTTTTGAAGCACTACCCACATAAAGCAGTTCATAAGGTTGTGCATGCATACCTGGGAGGGAACCTCCCTAACATGAAGCACCTGATATCATTAAACTAGAGGAGGCGTGAGCTTCCATCGCCAGTAAATAGTCAAAGACCAACCATTGAAAAGAAAATTGCCAGCAAAGACTTTCCCCGCACAGCAAAAACCACCCACCCACCCAGCACGAACGCAACAAATAGAGGAAACAGGAGCAATGAAAGACGAGGCTAGGGCTAGCGGTCCTAGCCACAGAAAGAGAAACCCACCACCGCGCGCAGCATCATCGCAGAGCCTTTTTCAAAATTCCTATGCAATGCAAGATGACAATTTCAGTCTTTGTAAAGTTATTTGGATCAAATTTGAAGTCTCTTATCTTTGGCTTCATATAAATTTAAACTCTTATGGATTTTCTTTTATCTTTAACACTTGACATAATTCAATACTAAAATATTCAACATAATTGACGATTCATATTTAAATGGACTGAATTTATCTAGTATATGTGAAATCTTGGAAGTAGATCAGATGTATTGTTTTTGATATAGGTGAAAACAGGTTTTGAAGGGACCCGAAACCCTTTACAAACAAGAACAAGGCTGCAGAAAAGACAGCCTGCAGCCAGGCAAAAACCAGCTCCCAAACAAGACCCTTCAAGATTTACATTTAGCACTATTCTTGTGGGAGCGGAGAGTCGTGTCAAAAGAAGGCCTAGAGATTTTTTCTTTCTTGCCCTTTACAGTAATCCAACCTTCTTCCACTTGTGTTGCCTTATCAAGCCAGGTCAGCTCTCTATTATCCTAAAGATGATTGCCTGCCGCCATAGTCTTAGAGATTTCATAGTTATTCCTTTTTGCAGGCAAAGACTTATCTGAAGAGCCTCCAAACATGGAAGTCGTAGCGCTATCACCAGGACTGGCCACCTACGATCTAGTCATTTGCTCAATAGGGGTAGCCATAGCAGCCCTGCCATTTGAGACATCCGGAGGGGATGCCCCTAGACCCTGTGATTTAGAAGCAACCACCTCAGAAAAACTCCTATGTTGATCAAATTTCTTCTCAACTATATAATGTTGTTGTGAAGTACCATTCCACCAAGTAGCCTTCTTAGCTTTTTTCTCAAATCTGCATTGTGCCGCAACATGTCCTGTTTTAAAACACCTTCTACACAGGAAGGGAATCCCATTCACAATCCAAAGATTAGATCCACAAACCCTTAGAAGATTTAATAGATTGTCAAAATCGAATCCATTCATATAGATTATGCATAACAACATAATCAATATAAAATAAATATATTCACATATGAGCACAAAGTACTAATAGTCAAAATAACTTCATAAAGCAACAATTATGCAAAGCCTCAATATCGTTCCACATTATGTCCTATTATAATATGATTCAATAATATCAAATATCATAATCATATTATATTATGACATCCTTATTAATCATAAGAAAAATATGCACTTACAAGGCCACATATAGACTATCCAAAATGCAAAAGACATAACAATAATTACAAACTTGCTTTAAACATGAACAATAACCAAGTCATACTCGAAACAATTGACAACACTATATCAATTAGATCACCATATAAATATATACACTTAATCATAATAATAATAAAATTAACCTTTAAATTTTAGTTGCATCATGCTGTGATCCAATATTTAAATTTTATTTACATCATGGTGTGATCCAATATTCTTATAATAGTCTCATTCACTAACTAGATATTATTTGCACTTGCCACTTAATAACTAAAAATGGCTAACATACACAAAAGTATATATACAAATCAACACTTATACTCAGATTTTAGTTGAATTGACCTTACAAACAAAATACCTAGGATAATATGCAACATCACTAAGGAATATGTATATGTTGAGAAAATGTAGTTCTTATCACTTAGAGGGGGATGCATTAATGGTTATGTTCCTTGGGCAAGGAAATCATGTTATGGAATATGGTTATAATAATAAGTTTGTATAGCTAGGTAGTGTAAGATGACAACATTCCTAAGCCAATTGAGAAATTAAAACTTTAATCAAGAATTTCTTGAAGTTGCAACTATCCTGATATGTAAGTATACATTAGTGAAAAAGGGCCCAAACTATATATGTAATTATAATTTAAAACTAGTAGAGAATTCCATGTAGACTAGTTTACTAAATTCAACCTTCAAATAACAATACTTATCAATATTTAAGGAAACCTATAAGTTCACAATTTAGCATTGCAATACTTCTTGAATAGGGGTTTGAGACCAAACATACTGGCAAATCGAACTTCTCGAATTAAAGAGTATTAACAACTCATATCAACCAACAAATTAAACCATGAAAAAATATAATTGCTTTAACCATTCATAATAATAAAGAGACAAGATTTAACAAAAATCATACATAAACAAATTATTTGAAGAACTTGAACAATATTTCTTACCATAGTCTACTACAATAGTTATAATTGACCCATAAACAAATAACCACCCAAACATAGTAGATGTTCCTCTAAATGTAATGACCTAACCAATCTACCCCGTGAACAAGCTTATTGAATATCATCAATAATTGTCTTAATCAATCTAATGTGAAAACTATTAATGAGTTTCTATATATATCAAATCTCCTCAAGACTCATTCAAGTACCACTCCATTCTTACTATGAGGAAGTAAATATCAACTTAGGATTGTAGGTCATGCCAAATCTTCCCATCCAATTAACCTTAAGTTCATATTAATGAAACTTGTAGATTTATATTAAACTTATGTACATGTGATGTATGCAACCTAGAACATCATCACTTCTTATGAAGTACGATTAAATTAATGATTCAAATAAAAAATCACGATAAATTTATGATTTAATAAATAAAATTATGTAAATACACCCTATTGATAACTTTAAACAATATTATGATAAAATTTAAATAAAATATTAGAATCATCCCTAATAGAAAGTATTTATACCAAAAAAAATCATCATGATAATTTAGCATGATAAAGTCAATTGATGAAAGAAATTATGAGGAATATTTATATAGAAATAGAGTATTGTTTTTTATTAAGGAAAAAACAGGTTTGAAGGGACCTGAAACCCTTTACAAACCCAAAAAATAAAGCTGCAAAAAAGACAGCCTGCAGCCAACCAAAAAACCAGCCCCCAAGCAAGGCCCATCAAGATTTACAATTAGAACTTCTCTTGTGGGAGCGAAGAGTCATGTCGAAAGAAGGCCTAGAGAATTTTGCTTTCTTTCCCATAACAGTAATCCAGCCTTCTTCCACTTGCACTGCCTTATCCTGCCAAGCCAACACACTTTTTTCCTGAAGATGAATGCCTACAACCACTGACTCAGTGATTTCAACATTATTCTTCCGTGCAGGCACAGACATATCAGAAAAGCCACCAGAAATGATAGCCAGAGCACTATCACCTGAAATGGCAGCCTAAGACCCAATCTCTCGCTCTTTAGGGGTTTCAACAAGATGAATTTGTATAAGTTCAACAACCCCACCATTTGAGATGTCCGGGGGGATGCCCCAAGACCCTGTGGTTCCAACGCAACCACATCGGAAAAACTCCTGTGTTGTTCAATTTTCTTCTCTAACGTATAATGTTGTAGAGAGGCACCTCTCCACCATGTAGCTGTCATTATTTTTTTCTCAAAACCGCATTGGGCAACAATATGACCTATTTTAAAACATCTTCTGCAACGGAAGGGAATCCCTTCGTAATCCAAAGATTGGACCCAAGAACCCTTAGGAGATTTAAGTAAAATCTCAACACGCAATCCTTTTGAAATATCCATTTCAACCAATATGCGAGCAAAGGTGGAATGAAAAATGTCAGAGGATTCATCATCCACCAGCAAAAAATCGCCAAGGGCATCACCCACTTCTTCCAAGAGAGGGTCATTCCATAAATGGAGGGGAAGATTTGGCAGCCGAACCATAAACATAGTATTGTTAGTGCAATATAGACATCCATAAGTCAATAATAAATTTTATTTAAACTTAGGCTCATTTGCTTGTAATACTTCTCTTGTTAAGACATCAACCATCAACCAATCGAAGAATGGAATGGATATTCCTTATTCCTTGTTCAATAAATAACATAATGAAAACCTTCCTCAAATTTTAAGGTTAACTAATTACATGATTATTCAACGAAACAATAAGTAATAGAAATAAAAGATAATCATGTGAGATCCCTCTCACACAATTCTTCTTGCAGAAAATAGCAATTTTCATTTAGTTCAGGTTCATATGATGTATATTAATAGACCTTACAAATAACAAGCTTGAATGACAATTAACACAAGGCATGTTCAGCTCTATTCAGCTCTTGTGAATTGTTTGACAAAATGTCTTGTAGAAATGTGGTCTCATGGAATATTGTGTTGTAATCTATATTCAAAATGGTTTGATAAAGAATCCTTAGAATTTTTTTAAGTAAAAGTAACTGATGTGTATAATACCAAACTCTTTGAAAATGACAATCTTATCATAAACACAAATCGACCTTGATTAATTATCTTTAGCTGTGAGTGGATATTCAGAATCCAATACTATTTTCTAGGAAAGTAATTGTGAAAGAGGATTATACTTAACTCTAGGAATAGTGCTTGGTAAGCAATGAAAACTGCTCTACTGCTTCTCCACTCAACAAAGACCAAAATGGCGCAGATCTAGTTCCCTACAAGTGCTTCTCAACCTTTGAAGGCTAGTCAGATTTTTGTCTATGTAAAAGAAGACTACACTACAACTCATACAATTCTTCTTGCAACAAATAGCAATTTTCACTTAGTTCATGTTCATATGACCTATAATAATAGACCTTAAAAATAACAAGCTTGAATGAATGACAATTAACACAAGGCATGTTCAGCTCTTGTGAACTGTTTGACAAAATGTCTTATAGAAATGTGGTCTTCTGGAATATTGTGTTGTAGTCTATATTCAAAATGATGTTATAAAGAATTCTTAATAACTAACCGGTATAATACCAAACTCTTCGAAAATAATACCAGACAATCTTATCATAAACAAAAATCTGTAAGAATGAATATTGAGAATCCAATACTATTTTCTAAAAAGATAATTGTAAAAGAAAATTATACTTAACTCAATGAAAACTGCTCTACTACTTCTCCCCTCAACAAAGACCAAAATGACACACAGATCTAGTTCCCTACAAGTCGTCCTAAACCTTTGAAGTCTAGTCAGATATTTTGTCTATGTAAAAGAAGACTGCACTGGGGATATGTGCATCCTGAAACTCTTGGAGTGAGTTCCTCTACTTATTTTACATGTACCAAAATACATTTACTAACCTTAATATTGAGTTGCCTAAGATTTTGATGATACCAATTAGCAAAAATAATTGTCATCAGTAGCCTTATTCGATTAGGATGACGATATTGCTCATTGATGAAAAAAGCTACTTTAGGAGAAGCTGGGACGTGGGGAAGCTACAAGGCCCTCGTTGAAATCGAGCCTCCATCGTGCAGCTTCCAAAAACTCTCTGGACAAGAAGACAAAAGTGGCTGACCTTGGAAGCCCATTGAGCAGCTCCATATTCTCCTTTTATTAATGTTCTAGTCTCCCTTCTCCACATTTGCTTGGGAACAATTCATCATACTTAGACAAGGCATCGATTGTTTATTTACCGAATCATGAGTTTACTGTCAAGGATTGTTCAGCTCCTTTTGTCATTCGTGTTTGCTCTCCACCAAACTGCGTCCAAGTCTCATTAATTTTCTGTATTGTTTCATATGCTGCTATGATTGAGTGTTTACTCAAGCAGTCTGATGTCCACGTGTGAGCTGTAGATTCATTCTAAAGAGTTTGGAGCGCAGGTATGTGACAGGCATTCTATATTCTTGAAAAGCTAGGGCTAAATGTTAAATAAATTCTACTGTATTCCAGACTAGATGTTGAACTCTAAAATTTACTCTGTTGTTTCATCGTGAACTCATGGCATTCTAAATTCTTGGAAAAGTAGGGCTAAGTGTTGAATAAATCCCACCTGGAAGAGGGCATGCAAGACAAACGGGAGCCTGGATTTGAAAAAACAACTTCGAAGAAGATATTTGATTTGAAGAAACAGGGAAATTATTCTTCAGAACTACCTTGCTTTTAAAGAAGATTTGAAACATCAAGGAAAGCAGAGAATATGATTAGACTAAGAATTTCTTGTGAGAATGTTGAAAATTAAAATAAAATTCATTCAAAATTTTCCAATATAACAAATGCCATATTACATATACAAAATGCTTAAGCACGGATCTATTTTGAACTAAATGCCTAGAATCTCCTAGAAAGTAATACTTGAAATGCAATTATATAAAGCAGACAAACTTATTCTGCAGAAATCAAAATTCTACTCTGCTCCTTCATCATGACATTCTATGTTATTGGAAAGCTAGGGCGAAATGTTGAATAAATCCTGGTCC